>JAQGAB010001073.1:0-19030 GCA_034696565.1 Isotomurus graminis
TTCTCATTGTGTGTCTGCTCGTGTGCGGAAGCTGTCAAAATCATCGTGAAAGTATAATTAACGAGGTGTTGCTGTAAATGCATCGCTCCTAATTATTTTACTTAGTTAACTATCGCCATCCGCTTCATTTGTCCGTCGCTTATCGAAGGAGCGACAATCTTAGGATTTACGACCCTGAAGAGACTTGTGAGGTGGAAGGTCCGATAGCAGTGGACCAGAAAAAGTCGTATTTCACAATCTTTGTAAATCCGTTTTAAATGATATGTTCAAAAATGGATGTCTCAGGAGTTCTTATAATAATTTTAAGACGCTTAAGGTCAAACTAAACAGTTGTGGAAAAAATGTGACCTTGCTCCCTGAATTTGAGAAAGCATGTCAGAGTTCCTCCCCATGCCGGGTTCTAATCAAAATATTCATGCTTAAGTCACCACTGCGGACGTGGGTGATTGGAAGATAAAAGTGACAATCCTGTATCTCATCCATTTGGATTCAGGTATTCGGATATGAAGAAGGTTTTTGAGAATCATTCCTAGTTTAGTTGTAGAAGCTGCAATGGTTTTTAAAAAACTCCAGTTTGCTCATGTAAGTAGAAACATTTGGCGCTTGAATAGTTAGGTGGCCCTTGATCTTACTACCACAAACACCGTGGATTACATTTCTATTTCAATTTTTTAAATCCTGGCTTTCTATGTTTGTTCAGGGAATGCACTCCGCGCCTCCTGCACTTGATTTGATATCACTCAGCTGTATCGTGTCTTTGGAACAGCAGATTCAATTTTTTGTTTTGCAAACATAAATAAATAAATGCTCCAATTCATTTGGTCAGTTACATATTCATCTAAGGTCCACTCAACTAACACCCTCGGTTTACCATGAGTCCAAAAAGTTTTTGCGTTCGACAGTATTTAGTATTTCTGTAGTTACTTGAGTTCCTTCTCAAATCTGATTCATGTAATCTATATTTTCTGCTATTTAAAGGTCAATCATGGAATACAGACGGGAAGTGAGGACTGCAACGACGAAGGATGGGAAGAAACAATTAGTAAATCCTTAACTGAATTGTGTGACTGCACAATGTTTACAACTGACTTTGTTACGCTCTTATTCCAGGAAAATCTAATCAATAGCTCTGAGTTCGCCTACCTGGTAAGTAGCGTTATTGAAATATGGTAAGAAAAATCTAATTATATACATTTACTTTCACAGACAGACTTCAGAATTCCAAACAAAGAGCGGGCGATCAAACTCTACACCGAGATGACAATTAAATGGGACGACGACATGATGAAAAAATTAAAAACAGCACTTAAATATGGGAACAATTATAGAGCCAGCCATATTCTACGTCAACTGTGCAGGAAACCCTCGTATAGAGTAACGACAGAAGTTATCCCACTACTTAAACATGCGACCACAGAGACAAGTCCATCAAACGCACATGAACATGCCGAGACATTTTTTAAAACCGCCATGAAAATGCGGATAAAGGACCTTGGACCAAACAGCCCCGATGTGGCAACATTGTTAAACAACCAAGCGTTAGTGTTCTGCAATCAAAAAGAATATGAAATAGCCGAGCTCCTTTTTCAAAGAGCTTTGGGAATTCGGGAAGCTGCGCTTGACAAAGATCATCCAGTTGTTGCAACTTCATTGAATAATCTGTGTGTGTCATACATGTACCAAAGAAAATTTGAGAACGCGATGCCAGTTTGTTCAAGAGCATTGAAAATTCGCGAAACTGCACTTGGAGCTGACCATCCAGATGTATCAACATCCTTGTACAATCTGGGTATATTGTACCTCATCCAAGGAAAATTTAAAACCGCGAAGCCACTCTTTCAAAGGGCTAAACAAATTTGGGAACAAACCTTCGGAACAAATCTTCAAGATGTGAATACTTTGACAAGAAACCGGGATTCATTATTCTACAATCTTAAATATAAAGCAAGCGCTGAAAGACTTGGCACAACAGATTTGAAAATTCAAGAAGCTGCATTCGGTCTAGATTATCCGGATGTACCGACTTCTTTAAACAACCAGTCGTTTGTGTTCTGCAAGCAAAGAAAGTATGAAAAGGCGGAGCCGCTTTTTCAAAGAGCTTTGCAAATTAGGGAAGCTGCGCTTGGACGACACCATCCAGATGTGGCAACTTCGTTAAATTATCTCTGTGTAGTGTATATGTTTCAAGGAAAATTTGAAAATGCGAAGTTCGTGTGTAAACGAGCTTTAGAAATTCGAGAAGCTGCACTTGGACCGTTCCATCCAGATGTGGCAACTTCTTTAAGTTACATGGGTGTATTGTCATACAATCAAAGAGAATATGAAAAGGCAGAATCGCTTTTTCAAAGAGCTTTGGAAATTCGAGTAACTGCATTTGGATATGATCATCCAGATGTGAAAGCATTGGAAGAAGCGCTGCGGAAAAAAAGGACATGGAGTGAATAACATGGATTATCTAAGTTCATTTTTGTCCTTATTATGTGCGTTTGCATGTATTTAACAAGTTTTAGCTAGAAAGTTTTTGCTAGGAATGCACAGTTAATTTTATTTGTACATGATATTCCTCAATTCTGTTATACAACTAACCCGTAAAGTTAACTTAAAATAAACAAAACCATGTATATACCCCAAAAAGACAAGTCTAGAAAGGTTTTATTTAACACAATCATTTAATTAGGTTTTCTTTGGGAGTCAGGGTTAGCGTTGTAGTTACCAAAGAAGACAGGTGAGTTTATTATTTTTTATTTGAGTAAGTGTGGTGATTAATGGTTTGATTGTTTAAGGATGAAGGGATGTAAAAGTCATTAAATTAACGTTCTGTACAATCCGAAGACGGGAGCGAATGTGAGGACAATGTTGGGAATGAGAAGAAGCGTTGAGCTGCAACATTTCCGTTGTGCTGGACTTTGACCTTATGGTGAATTTTGGAGGGCGTGTTGGTGTAGGTAGTAAGCGACAGACAGGTGAAGGTAACGGCCACAAAGGTTACATTTCAGGATGAGTCCTGAGGTAGGTTATATTTAACTTAACCGAAGGATAGGAAGGGGTAGGTCATCACAAAATTTTGTGAGAATGTCCAAGGTCACCTTCAGGAAACCTTGATCAAGAGTGATTTAGAAAAACCCAAAGCACCTCAAACATAAGCTGTAAAGTACTGGGAGAAACTTCACAACGCTGTTGTATAGAACAATATGAAGCAGGCAAAAGAGGACCCTGAAGGGAACAACCACGAAGCCGACCATTCAGTATGCGCACGAATTGACTTGCTGTCAGTGCCCCGGTGAACTGGCTATTGACCTTCTAGCTTAACTATTTCCCCTATCCGTTCCAGAATAATTATTCGTATGGATTTCAGGCACTGAATGTTCCCGAGCACGGCCTTCTTGCAGAATGATCTCTTAGACGTGCCTACCGTCCAAGAAGAATTTTCTACGCCGTTGAGGTCCATGATCTCCTCAGCGACCAACAATTCACAGCCAGCGTTAAAAAGCAGTTTTAAATAGGAATACTAAAAGATATATCTCCATTTAAAATTATTTGTAGGGCAAAAGACAAACTTAAGATGATTAAAGTCTTTTAATACTTCTTAAATAGATTGATGTAGCACTCATTTGTATTTACAGACCTTTCATCCCTCAAGAAATAGAAGATTCAATGAATTACAGAGAGATAATAGCTTGTTATCATTGTTTTTATTATCCCCACTTAAGCACTCTGTTTCAACGATTTCGAACTTTTATACGAATACCAAAGTTGCTTTAAATTCCTATTTCTTGCGATTGTGAAAAAATTGGAGATTAAACATGCTTAGTTAAGCCTCTGCTGTCGTTAGTGTTTGCTGTTTTGACCCATTTGGGTGACCCCCATGGGTCAACCAGCACTCCGATCGACACCAAATTCTGGGCGGGAGGTCCGACACGATTTTGGAACGTCCCCACCAGTTACCTGGGCAAATTAACATCAGCGGCTAGTATGCTGAGGAAATAAGATGTCTTTAAATAAATAAACTATATTGTACAATACATATGCATGTCTACGTGCTTATTTGTACATATTCTCAAGTCGTGTATTTCATTGAAGTACAAGTCATCTCGTTCATCCAGACCTCCTTATATTAATTTTAAACATTTATTTTTTCGTTATCAAATATCTTCATAGGATAAGAAGCTCTTTTTCAGTTGTGAATTAATAAGATAATGTCTGTATGTATTTAAAATGTGTATGTGTTATTGTATTTTCAATTTGTAAGCGCATTTTCAATTTGTTCGTGTATTTCTAATTTTTATGTGTATTTGTGCAAACTCCAGGTATTTCAGACTCTTTTAATGGTTTTCGGTTAATGGTTAGCTAAGCCTCAAGCTAACTTAGAGTGTACGTCCAAAGCCACACAATTTCATATCAAGTCATTGCCTTTCGTGAAAATTAACTAGCTTTCTTTTGATTTGAGCATAAATTCAGCATAGTGTTTCTGGAATGACTCCATAGGTCATTACACAAGTTTAAGTAATGCTCATGCTTAAAGTTGGAATATAGTTACGACACAGTATCAGTACTTCACCAATGACCGGCATGGGATGAATGAAATTTACGAGCAATTCTTAGCCATTAAGATGTCATAGGTTAGGAAAGCTTCGAAGCAATCTGCTCTATACTTGCAAAACCACTGTATTCTAGAAAGAATGGGTTTTCCTATTTAGTTTTAGATTTGCGTGTTCATTCTGCTTGTCTTTCGTGGAAATAATGTTTAGTGAAAGTCCATAGAATGGTTGCTTAAGTCTGTTGCTTATTAATATCGGTCATAAATTGCTCTACTTGCTAATATACGTATTAATAACTGACAAGTTTTGAAGTCTTGTCATAGAACCCCATTTTTATTTGGCAGGACAAGTAGGTACATTAACCTATTTTCAGAAAGAGGTTTTCAAAGAAATTATTAATCGACGACTGCTCAGTACTAATTTTAAGGGATTATATTTCTAGGTGGGAACAAACCATTAAGATAATATTTTTATGACACAAACTATGTAAAATGAGTTACATTTCGTGTTTCAATTTCTTCTCATATATTTCTACCATTTTATATGTCAGTCTCAAATACGCCTTTAACTTAAGTTTCTGATAAGTTAAGAACTCAGAGCTCAGGTTAAAAAATATGTATCAATATAAGTGTAGAAATAATCTTTAAAATAAACAACTTAAAATATTTAAGCAACCATTAGATGAACCTTCACCTTACTTCGTTTCCATTAAAGAGTTAATCATATTGAACACACAAATACAGAGCTAACTTGTGACTATTCATGTAGGATAAATATTATAAAAAACGGGGAAGAGGACATACATGTATAACCCATGTTGGCTCCTGGCGTGTACACCATATGACTTCTTAATGGCTAAATTACTCGGAAATTCCAACTATCATACCCCATTTATTGCTTAGGGAGAAATAGTATGACGTTGTTTAATTCACAAGTAAATCTGTGATCTTCGTTGACCTTGTGTAAGAATACTTAATCTGGACTATTTGCTAATTTCACATCCAGTCTTCATCTTCTCTTGCGAATAAATACTAGTTTCAAGATGGACTTCTTTCAAGCTCTTTTCAGTTTGATCTTAATTAGCCCCACAAATGGATTCACCAGTGACGAAGACTGCGCTTCACTTTACAAAACAAATCACTTTACTGGAGAAACTTTCAGCGTTACTAACGGGAAGCAATTTAGTAATCTGAAGGAGGAATATATTGCATCAGACGCAGTGTGGAACATCACATCCTCCGTTCGGGTTGCACCTGGCTGTACTTTCACCGCTTGTAACGAGTCTTACTTTAACGGACAATGTACAGAATTCACACAAGACCTTCCAAGACTTCCAGAACCATTTAAGAATATTTTATCCGCAAACTGTACTTGCTTAAAGGTAATGTTCTCTACCCAATTCATTTTGACACTTAAGACTATTACATTATTCAGCTTGTGAATTTATTGTAAAACATCTTGTAATCTAAAACCTATAATTCACTTTACTTACTCAATCTACTGTCAGTCTCTAATTCGTTTATTCCTTACTGTGTCCAATTAAAACAGAACTGCAAATGCCAAGATTTCTACAACATCCGGAAAAATTCCTGTGCGCGGGCGTATGTTTCAGCTGGTGGGTGCAACTCATGTCACCCGTTGTACGTGTACGTGGATATCAAACAAGAAGAAAGCGAATCATTTCCAGATGAATTTGCTACTAAAGTAACTTCCCTCATGGTCCGCCAGGGATGCCAACTGACTGTGTATGATGAAGAAGAGTTGGAAGGGAACGCGGAAACGGTTAAAGGAATGGTGGAGGTACACAATCTCCCTGACATATTTACATTTATATACATATTTCTATAAACGAATATCCCTTTGTTCCAAAAGAACTGGACTAAGGGTCCTGTAGGGTCCTATTTTTGTTCGTGCGTTGACTCCAAATCCTGTAACTCTACACCTGCTGCTACACAAAGAAGTCAAAATTGTTCGTTGCTAAAATTATAAGCAATTTACTCACCACATTAAACATTTAATCCCTACGCTCTTTCCAGATCCACCGTTAATCAACATGCCCGATGACATCGATGAAATCAAGGCGATGATACAAGTGCAGTATGGAAGACTTCAGGGACTCAGGTCAGCTGTCAGGTCAAGTGAAGGAAAGCGGAGTGCCAAAAATGCATACATTCTTCTTTTGGGATTAACGGGGGCTGGAAAATCTACCACAGTACATTCCTTGACAGGCCTTTCACCTGTCGTATATGTAACTAATAAACCGTATTTCTGTATTTCAGATAAACTTTCTGTACGACAATCCCAATATAACTAGAGTATGTGCCTTGGAGTGTAGTGAAAAAGCTATTCACGAATACAGAATTCCCGTTCCTATTGATGAATATGGAATCAAAAACTCCGAGCTACGAGTGATTGACACTCCAGGCTTAAGAGACACAGAAGGACTGGAAAACGGCGCTCGGTTCTTGGCCACACTTGAATATTTGGACAGCCACGAAGATCTAAAATCCCGGATTCCAAATATTATTCTCATCTTCCACAAGTTCACAGACAATCGATTTAATGCAGCTAACTCGCTCTTTGTCAGACTCATTCGCGCTGTTGATTACTTCCGTGGCAGACTAACCGATGACAAATATTCGAATGTCGTTTTTGTATTCACCCGTTTCACTAGTAAAATTAGGTCTTTACAGCGGAAGCCTGATACAAAACTAAAGGCATTTAAAAGCGTCATACAAACCTACAGTAATTTCTCTCAACCAATTCTGATGGTTGTCGATGAAAACAGAGCAAAGGAAGAATCTCTCCCAATGGTCAACGGGTCCTACAAACTTCCCAATGGAGAGTTCTACTCAAAAAACCTCATCGACAAGATCACTCAAGGCAGTAGAGATGGTATCGGTGAAGCTGTCAAAAATCCAGATGCTTTCAAAATCCGCAAAGTCACTTTCCCTCTTGTTTCACGAAATAACAACAAAATTCAAAAGTTCCTTGGATTTCTTAGTAATGCTGATGTCAAAGAAAAGCGCCAGCGCCAGGAGAAGTTACAGCAAGCCCAAGTTTATATATCCACTGTATTTTTAGACGTAATAACTATTCATATATCAACTTTTCTTGTATGTTTTGTAGTTGGATTCAATGAAGCGGCAGCAACACTTTGAAAAAATGATGCAACAGTATATGTCTGCTTTATAGCGACCAGGAGAACAAAATTGGAGAAACGCGGGCTATTCCTTTAGCGCTCCGAATAGCATTCTTGACAGCCAGCCTCCAAAAATCGCCCTCTATTTAGAAGCCCTGAAAGTTATATGTCAACCATTCAAAAATATGGTAAATACACACAGCCTTATGAATATCATCTACAATCTACAGTTTATTCAGCATGAAACACTTCATAGTGCAGTTTCATTTACGACCGCGGGCTTGTTAGTTGTCGGAGAAGGTAGTGATAAATCAAAAATGGTAAAAATATGTGGTGTTGCTATTCAAACTTTGCCAAGTGTTTCAAAAGCAACTAAGCGGGATAATGCAGATTCAGTCCAGCAATATATATCAAACACCTACACCAAGCAGCCTCTTTAAGCCCAGGTAACTGAAATATGCACATCATCACCATTTTGTTACATTCAAGTACCACTTAAACACTCTTCTGCGACGATTTCGAACTTTTATACCAATACCAAGGTTGCTAAATTGGTTGCACAATCAAACACAGTAGTAGCTAATAAATATATCACACGGTCCAAAATATCCTTGATAACCCATTGTTACGTAAATTCAAATGCTTATACCAACTGTACATACTATTTAAAAGCTTTGGAAATTCAAACCATGATAACCAATTCTAATGCACTTGGCAATCAACCGTTTGGCTTCAAAATTGTTAAGGTGTCCTTCATTCTCCTTCTCAGACTTTGCTTCTTTTATCTCCGTCCATACAGGACAGGGCATAGTTGACCTTACGACATGTCTCTAAGGTCTAAGTCAATCACTGACTTATCTTGTCTTCTTCACGGGGACGAGCGACCATAATGATCAGGACGAGACAATGTCTTTTGTTTTTCCTTTATATACTGTCGGTGGTCACCACCACTTCACCTTAACGGTGAGCTATCTCTTAACGTCTCCTTGACGGAAACAAGGTAGTCTATTCACTGGACTTGTATAAATATTTAACAAATGAAGAATTAGCGTACGGCTCGCCCGTACAGTTTTCGAACTCCCTAATCGCAAACCGCCTTTGTCAAGCACCAGGTCATTCACTGTCATCGCGTTACTTGAAAGTCCAACCGAATCCAACAATCAACCACTGTGCAGCACTTCCCGAAACAATTAAGAATCTTCCAAGAAACTACCTGGAGGACCACAGGGTCCTCCAAAACGTCTGAAGTGTTCCGAAGGATTCTTCAAACCTTCCAAAAATGATCAGAAACCAAAACTCGCAATAAATTATGATTTACAATTATGGACACACTTGAAAGATTCCCATTACATCAGTGGCTGCTGAAATAAATTGTGAATTTTCTTTAGACGAAGTTTTTGTCCTATTCCATGCTCCAGGTGTCATCTCGAGTTTTAAGTGAGTTTTAATTTTGTGTTCGAAATGTAATATGTACCCTTTGGAGTGATCCTTTCAGGATATCAGAGCTCTATTAAGTTTATATACTCAGGACGTAGGAGGAGAATACTAGTGAAGAACTTGTAAAGATGTTATTTATTCGCATTTCCCCAGTAAACCTAACAGTTTATGAGCAAACTTATATTCTCATGCGAACGGGAAAGAAAAGTGTTAATTAGATTTAATGTTAGTTTGAGTTAGACTTGTATATATCTTATGAGTCAAAGAAGTTTTTCCCTCTGGTTGCTGTGGTAAGTTATGTAAAATAAAGATGCCTATTATAGCTATCCCCTGGAACCGCAGTCAACGGCCTTTATTATGTGAAAATACAAGCCATTGTGCCATTGCCGAAAGTTTTAGCTTTCGTAGGAAGCTATCTGTATTATGATGCAAATTACTGCTTGCCAGTGAATCTATTTGGTTGACTTTATAAAGCCATGCGTTCAACGTTGAGCAACAAAAGTAAGATCTTGCATTGTCCAGTCAATGTAAATTTTGTGACTGATCGAATTCAGTCTGAAATTGAGATCGAAGATTTTCAAACCTAGAAAAATATTCGTGTTTATTCGTATGAATTGTTCTTTTACTTGACGGACATGATCCGAAGAGTTCAAAGTTAGATCCAAAAAATTAAGCTAAGTGGTCAGTGGTCGGTGTAATCAGTCGGTTCTTCCGATATAAGAGTATACAAATTAAAAAATACAAGCCAAATATTCTTTTGAATTGTTGTTTTAATATAATCCCATTATATGGAAAATTTTAATTTCAAAATCGACTCAAGTTCATTATGTTATTTATTGCACATTTTGCAAACTTGCACAGCTCCGGGTTGTTCAGGATCTCTGGTCTCATTAGAGCTTCCTTTACGCCTTCAGCTTCCATTAGTTCCATGTGATCATCAACTAATAAAACACACAAAAATGAATTCTATAAATCATTTAATGCATTTTTCTCCTGTATCTCTAAGCTTGCTTACGGTCAACTTCAGTAATATTAGCAAACGTCCAGCAGGCGAATAATCGACACTCATCAGTATGTGGCACTTCCAGGAGACGAACAAGCGGTGCAAATGAACTAGAATATCAACAAATATGAATTAAGTCCAAGAATGTAACATGCTACCCAGTTTATGTGGAATGATCCTACCTGTAACCGCAGTCCGTTTCTGCATTAATTATCCACATATGGATGTTTGCTTTCAATATATTTCTTACGTCAGTTCTCATTGGCTTGCTTATAGTCCAGGACACTTCTCCATCCGAAAGCACGTGCGCCATCAACTCTGCCGCTGTGTGTAAGACTTTCAAATTGACTTGCCACGAATTCAAAATACTGTAGATGACCGTTAAAATGGGTTCATTCATCAGGTGAATCCGGAGACTTCCTATCTCTGCCACGTTTACAAGCACACCTGTGAAGTGTATTTTAAATTATAAGAAATCTAAAGCTAAATATCTCCCACTGGCGCTGGAGTGAATTAATGCACACAAAAATTCTCAGCTCGAAATGAAAACGCCCCTACTCACTCAACATATTCCACAGTAAGTCTGCATTGTTTGGATACGCGTGGAAACTCTGAAGAAACAACGGCAAACCGTCAAACAGCAACAACATTTCACAATTGTCTGGATTCTCATCTGTCAAACAAAAAATGGATGACCAGACTCTGCTCACTTTATCAACCGAATCTGCTTGCTGTAGACGTTTTGTCAACTGGAACAGCAGTTTTTGAACGGCTCCTGAGTCTTTAATGTTTCGCTTAACTTTTTGGTCACTTAACGATGTTTCTGACAACATGGGGAATCGACATGTTTTCCAATCCTAATACAATATATAAAAGTTGCAATACTTCTTACAGTTAAATATTGAACTTGTTAGAAATCGCTTACACACATTTGAACATATAGGCTTCTGGATCTCTGAGACTGTCAACTGCGATGTAATTTCAATCTTTTCAAAACTGTTGAGGACAGTGTTGACTGTATCATACTCAACTGTTTGATCTTCAATTCCCTTGTTAAGAATTTGTATGGCTCTAATGTTCCCACCTACCCGTAGAGCCGCTTTGAACTGCTCAAAAAGTATGTTGTCCCACCTAATGGAAATCTCACCGTACAGCTTTAAGGACCGCTCATAGTGAGCTATCATAGGGTTTGTCTATAAACCAACCATTAATATATTTAATGTTTAATGTGATTTGAACTTGGATTGACTCACCAGGTAATGTTTTTCGGTAGAGGTGACCAAGCTGTTTTCGATTAGAGATGCAGCCATCTCCGGTGTTATCATTGTACACTCACACAAAATTTGTAAATTCTTCTTGATTGCCTTTCTCCACATTTCAAAATATTCTTCCATCGTAAATTAATTATTAGTTCCCACAGGACGAGCCTGCAGAATAGTTTCAACTGAAGCACCTTAAAATGGGATTCATGTTGGTAGTTCTCCTTTTGTTTGGGACACTGATAAGCACGGATAAGTTTGTTCATTGTTATCTCTCTTCAATTGTAGCACTAACACAGAATACCTGCAGGACTTTTTCAATCATTAATCATGCAAATACACACGAGATTACAACTGATTTCAGCACTCGACAATTTAATGTTTGATATCGTGTGTAAACAGCCTTTCGGCTTCCTTCTGCATAACATATTATTTTAACCATTATAGTTATAGTCACATCAAAATCGAATGGATCAAATGCAATCACATTTTTAAAGCTGTTTCATAATTTGTGTCTGCTTCTTCATAGTATGTTTTGAAATCTTCCATATCAGTTGAATATTGCCACTGTCATTGTTAGACGAATACATATTGGATAATTATCAACTTTAATGCACATTGTAAATGATCATTGCACACTCTTTTAACATTTAATACACGATTGGTGAGTCGGTTACAGTTAAAAATAGTTTATTTATTTAAACAATAAATCAATACATACATACCTTTAGGTTAGACTTTGTTTGAATTATCGTGGATGTTACTAAATCATGCTTATTAAGCTAGTCTGCAAATATTAAGTAAAACAGATGAATAGTGGGGATAAAAGGAATTAAGTTATAATAAATAAATTCTTGACTTACAATATTGGACTTATATGATTCTTACGAATTAACTAAACCTGAATACTTTTATTGCCTGTCAGACTCATTGTCAATAGTATTGACGAGTGTACTATAATGATTAACAATTAGTTGTTGGTTGCTGTAGCTTCCACAAGGTTTTCGAAGGATTTGGATCCAAGGGACTTGGCCAAGTGGGTAAAGTATCCATTGGGATTTTTCAGGAGCTCGGAAGGCCTGTCAAACTCCTGTAAACACGTCCATCGGATAAGGCTTATCATTATCAGATAAAGCTCAGATGTAAAGCTTATGAACAAAGAGCAGACGATAAGAAAAGACAATTGCGTTACCTTTACGCATCCATTATCCAACACGAGGATCCTATCACAATTTATTACAGACATCAAACGATGAGCAATAATGATCATTGAGCAGTCTGCAAATTTAGTTCTGATAATAGACTGGACTAACGAATCAGTGCTGTTGAAATATTAAGCTTGAGATTAAACTTACAATTAACTAATTAAAATTAATCGTATGAACTAACACTGGGTCCATGTTGGAGGTGGCTTCATCCATTACAATTAATTTGTTCCCACGCACCATGGCTCTTGCCAAGCAAATCAGCTGCTTCTGTCCAATGCTGAGGTTAGTTATTCCATCTTCTAAGGGCAAGTCAAGGCTCGGTATCAATTGTCTTAACATCATCTAACAATTCAAACTTTGAATAGTAAACAATTCCAGCACACTATTTTATGTGTACTTCCATTTAAACCACACTCACGTCATCCAGAACACTCCATAGCAAATTATCAGAAAAATTGTTGTGAGGGTCAAGATTAAATCTGACTGTGCCGCAGAAAAAAACAGGTTCTTGGGGTATGATTGCTATGTTGCTTCTAAGTTCTTGAATTCCTACATCTCTAATATTCACACCGTCGAAAAATATACTTCCGTCGATGTCTGCCAATCGAAATAGGGCTTGGATAATTGTACTCTTCCCCGAGCCAGTACGACCCACAATTCCAATTTTTTCTTTTGATTTGATTTCAAATGTCAAATCTTTTAGTATGGTCTTGTCCCCGTAGGATACTGACACGTTCTTGAATGCAGTCGCACCGCTTGCCGGCCAGTTATCAGGTGAACATTTGTCTATTACAAGTAAAAATAGAGTCTCATGTTAACTGTAATTTTTAAGATTCACAAATAGTATAACAACTAGTGTTAACAACTAGTATAAATTAATACGTTGATCCAGCTGGGGGGTGCCTTCGGGCTTTAGCTTCGAATACGCCAGCAATCTTTCAAGTGGAATCATTAAATTCTCAACTTCAGTACTCTGACGAAGAGCCTGTTGCATCCAGTTGGACATTGACAGAGCTGATGTCATAGCCAAACCAATAGCACTGGTATTTGTGTCTGAGTTTACATGAAATTATTACACAAGGTATGTCAATTAAAATTTCATTAGTTTCAAGAGGTACCGTAAGCTAACAAAACGATTGCCACTAAGACCAAAAGGAAGATGCTGCATACGAGTTCAATCCACATACTGAAGCCCCTGGCTGCTGCAATTAAGAGGAACCACACGGAGCTATGGGTATCCTAAGATTAACGTACAATTATTAAATGTTCCGATTAAATATTTTAATTAATAATATTTTCCATATTCAAAGCTTTACCTGTAGTGCATCAAATTGGTCTATGAAGCTCTTCTCGGCCTTGGCTGATCTAAGCGACACGACTCGAGTCATCGTGGTAAACACGTGGGAGAATATTGGACTTTTTGCTGAAAGAGAAGAAAATACAAATATAATAAACCATAAGACTATTCAACTCCACACTGAATTATGAAACGTCAAAGTTATAACCGGACAGTAACATTTAACATTTCGTTCGCAGAATACTTGAACATCATGTCAGCATTCTATATCGGCATCAGTTATACCAGGACATAAAGAAACAATAACTATTTGACAAAATTACCTAAAACTTCAAGACGTCGTAGGTTTTTGGCAGACTTAACGTACCTTCGCCTCATACAGAACAAACAAACCACTAAAATAGTAGCTGGGATAGTCATGTAATAGTCGGCTACGACAATCAATGATATCGAAACTGCCATTTGTAGAAAAACCACACACATGTCGAAAATATTAGATGGCAATGTTTCATCAATAGACACTAAGTCTTTTGTAAATCTGTTGAGGATTGAACCTGTTGTAATTCAACATAATTATATCATCACCTTTGGCTACAATTTAAAATTATTTAAGAAACCATTATCTCACCAGAACTGGTGTGTTGGAAAAATATCATTGGACTGTGGATCAACCCCGTCAACATCTTACTGTGGAGATTATGCGCGACAGTTGCGCAATAAGTAAAGAATGAAAGTGACTGCGTGATGTTCCCAAAAATAACTGCTGTGACTAGTAATCCATATATAACCAAAAGCCTGTCAGTACTATTTTGATCTAAATGTGAACTTGTTTCTTCATCTGACCTGTAAATAAATATGAAACCATTAATTTATTTCATGATAGCATTATTTCAATTTCACTGTTGTACTCACGTATACGAAAGCCAGTATTCGGCTCCACAAATGGAAATCTGGGTTACAGTAAAATTAAAGATAACAACCGCTAGCAGAATCTTGTAGCTTCCAGTTTTCATGTAGCGCAAAATAGACCGCAAACTTCCACGCATCATAAATGTTTCAGTCACCTCATTTTCGTATATACTGATTTTATTTCCGTCTTTCTGCAAACACACAAAATACTTTACTCGTCATAAACTCAAATGAATCCACTTAGCTCAGTAGAAGTAAGTGCCAATAAAATTTAGAATCTTAATTCACGATCAAAATCTATGTGGAGGGTTTAGTCATCATGGGATTTGGTTTTAAAGAATTACAACTTTGATTCAGAGAATTAGCTTACGGGCGTGAGTTGTGCAAAATCCTTCTTACTGACGGGTTCAACTAAACATTCTTGCTGTCTTGCATTTTCATTTTTCGTTGTAAGGAAATATTCTTTCGTAATCGACACTATCTCTAAAGGAGTGCCTTGTCGAACAATCGTGTTCTATGGATATTAATTAAAAAGGAGGTTTTTAAGACGGAATGTCAAACTTAACCTGTAAACTTATGTGTTCTTACGTCACCCATGACGATAATGTAGTCTGCTTCGTTGATGAATGTGAGTTCATGCGTCACTAAAACTCTGATTTTGTTTTTTAAGAAACCTTGTATGCAGTATTTAAATAGTTCAGTGTAAACGCCTGCATCCAAAGCGCTAAAAGGGTCATCCAGCAAGTATATATCAGCTTCTTGGTATATACATCTTGCTAAACTAATCCTGGAACACTGCCCACCACTTAGAGATGAACCATTATCACCTACAAAGGTTTCATCTCCAAGCGGAAAGTTATTCAGATCATAAGAGAGAAAATTTCAAAGTAGATGGCCTTTATGCTTCAGGTTAAGAATCCTATGTTCGGTTTTGGGAATAAAAGATTACTTGAGGTCGGATGAGGTACGAACAGCGTAGTTAAGAGCTTGATATACGTGAGAGAGATAAGTACTGTTTCAGTAAGATATAATTGTTAATTAGAAGTAAAAACGGTAAATAACGAACGGAATGTGATTTGTCAATTACCATAAGTATCACAATTCCCTAATATAAAATTTTGTTTGTCTTGATTTTTTCAAATGTCCTTCAGATGGTTTGATACAAGATCCACTGAAAAATGACGCAAGTGCCACAATAAGACAACCAGTGTGACCATGAAAGTATTCATCGGTCATCTTGACTTGGGAACCTGGAGATATATTAGTTGCATCAAATGGTTTTATTGCAATTTCAGTATTTGATAGCTTTCTCTTATAACAAATATTTGTTGGTGTAGCAAATAATATTATGGCTAATGTCACTCAATATTTGCTCAATACATAGCAAAATATGTCCTTGCCTAACAAAGTAACAATCTTTACAGTTGAGGAAACGTGCCTAACGCTGGATTTATGCTTTCTATTTTACTCGTCCCATACTCATACCGTACTCGTTTTCTCGGTGCACACTTGCCTTGCGGGTTCTGCTCTTGTGCGCGCGGGATTCTGTGGAGAAAGGAGGGAAAATACAAACACATTTATGCTTTCTTTTCCTGTGCATTTTCTTTGCCCTTTCCGTGAAATGTGAAAGTTGCACAGGTGAGTACTTTTTCCTTTAGCACGATTGCGGAAACGAGCACCTTTACATAATTTTACTGTAAACAATTAAAGAATTCTTCATTATGGGCCAAACTGAAGAGAAGAACACCTTATCTGAAGCAACACTAATTGAGCTGGTACGTGACAGGCCCTGTTTGTACCTCAAAGAAGACTCCAACTACAGGAACAAGACCGTCAAGGACAGAAGTTGGACGGAAATAAGCGACGCGATGAGTATTCCAGGTATTATGTGCTACTTAAGTTATTTTTAAAGAGCAACAACAGTAATAATTAAACTTTTGCAGTCCACGAATGTATGAAGTTGTGGAGGAGTTTAAAGGCCCAATTCCAGAAGTGGATAAAGAAGGTGAAGAATCCCAGCGGGTCAGGAGCTTCCACTAAGGCCTATTTTCGACATCAGGAAAACATGTCTTTCCTGAGGGGAACTGCAGATCCGTCCGACGAGTAGGTGACACTAATCATAATGTTTTCAATCTAATTATGAATCTTTACTTACTAATACTTACGATTAATTAGTTTGTGCAAACTAGGACAATCTGTAACGTTCCTGATGATGCTGAAGGTGTGGATGAGGAACAGGATGATGAGTTGCCCGTGTTCGATTTAAACGAAGTAACTAGTTGTGGACATGCAGATGGGACTTCAGAAACCAATATTCCACCCAAGGCTGCTCAACCCTAATTTCGTAGTCATTCAAAGGCATGAAAACACTCTTATATGATATTGTTGACCATTTAATAACAAGTACTATGCAAATTTTTAGAAACCAAGACTGGATGCGTTTGAGACCGAACTGCTGTCACTAGCCAAACGTGAAGATGAATTTGATGCGTACGGGAAAATGCTGGCTTCAAAGTTAAGAGGGATGTGTGAAAAAAACCGGAAGAAGTGTCTGCAAACTCAAAATCAGATTAATAACTTGGTTATGGAAGCAGAAATAGCTTTAATAGAGTAGTTTTACCGTAAATTAACAATATGAAAAGTTGATGTAACATACAGGCTTCGGTGTATCAAATTATATACAGTTTTCCTGCCAAACCACTGCACCTTCATTATTAAAGTAATCCATAAAGTGATCCCGTACTTCCGAAGCGTGTACTGTATGATTAGTACTTCCTTGTCTTCCAATGTTAAGCAATCCAGTGTCACTCGCTGTAACTTCGTGCCAATTCCCTGAGGTAATTATGTCCCCGTTAATACTGTCAGGTGTAATGCCACTGAACTCGTTTCGTTTTATCAGAAAGTTATGTAAAATAACAGCTGCATATACAAGCTGCTTAGTGAACTAGACATCTGCAATTATAGCGGTGTGGAAGATCCTCTATCTTGCTGCCAAAATTCCGAAAGCATTCTCCACAACCATTCGAGCTCTAGAGAGTCTGTAATTGTAGATTCTTCGTTCCTTTGAGAGAAACTTTCCAGGAAATGGCTTCATGATGTTTTTCTTTAAGGCAAACGCGTCGTCAGCAACAAAGACGTGTGGAAGTATGCGCTCACCAACAGATTTTGATATTGGAAGGTTTATGGTCCCATCCTCTAAACTGGTTCCTATGTTGGATCTCGAGAACACCCCTCCATCCGACTGTGATCCTGAAGCACCAACGTCGACCATTGAAAACGAGTAGTCTGGTCCGGCTACGGCCATTAAAACAATTGAAAAGTAGCCTTTGTAATTGTAATGTTTGGACCCTGAGAATATTGGAGCCTGAATTCGGACGTGTTTTCCGTCTATAGATCCCACAGCATTCGGAATTCCATTTCTTTCTAAATCCTTCCTCATTGGATTTCCAAGTAGTCTCATTAGCTGCTGGAAGTTGCAAAGGTCCAACATACTTAATAATTGCAACTATCACTTGGCGAAGAATTTTGGACACCGAGGAAGGCGAAATCCTGTAGCTGAAGGACAGAGACACTTGGGAGTTTCCAGTAGCCAAGTATCTATAAAATATGATTATCATCACTGTGATAAAGTTTCAGCGTATTTTTGTTAATGAAAGTAATCAATGTCATACCGTAATGTCACAGCCAACTTTTCCATGGGCGAAATTGGTCTGGAATGTGTCCTGTTACCAGAAATGTGCGGACCAACAAGCGACAAAAGTGATTCGAAGTGCTCCTTTCCCATTCTGCAAAATGATCGGATTGCGGTTGAGATGTACACTTCAAAACACTATGAATGAATATGAATCACCTGATGCTTACCTGAAGTACTTTTGGTGATAGTGCGGGTCATTCTGCAGTTCAAGGACAAGGTGCGATTCTCCATGATGTATCCGATTAAAAAAATTGGGCGAATGGACGTCGTCCTCTCCTTCCGCGTCAACTTTTTTCGAATTCTTCGAATTCTAATTATCTTGAGGAGGGTCTGAGGGTCTGACATTGTAAATTGAACACGGGGCGCACTGCCACACACTTTCCACTAAACAATTTATGCTTTCCTTGAACCTTGGAAGTGAAAGTGGAAAGGGGAAGTGATGAGAAAGGTGAAAGTGTGACGGGGTGAGAAAGTATAAAGTTTGGCGCGGAAAGACATGAGTACGGTATGGTTGGGGCAAGGTAAGAGAATAGCAAGCATAAA
>JAQGAB010001074.1:0-19024 GCA_034696565.1 Isotomurus graminis
CCTACGGGATGAGCTGCTTTCCGACACAAATGGTTGTGTTGTTTGGGAGTCTCGTATACCGGCGTATGTGAGAAATTGTGCAATTTCCGAAACTCCTGTGTAACTGATGCAGGATGGTGCAAGGAGTAATATTGGGATATGATTGGTGTAGTTGTCTGTAAGCAGCATCAAATGGCACTGGCTGTATATTGTGCAATTTAAATATGGTGACAGGTCTGTATATACTCTTTGTATGATCTCGGATACATACGTAGCATGTGAGTATGTGTTTGTGGAGCTTAGCACTGTAGAGATCTATCCTAAGCCATATATAAAGTATATATATAATATATATATAGTTAATCGAAATCACAGAGAAAGGTTGAGAGGAAGAAGGTTCTGATGGTCGGACGGACACTGAATTGCTTCCCCGGCGATATATACATTTACTAGGAGATTTGTGGGATAATAGTAAAGCTATGTTCACAAGTTTGACATAGTGTGTCTGGTGTTAGTAGGTAGGTTCAGTAGATTTTATCCTAAGCTGGAAGGCTTCAGCCGATTTACTTATGTTCTCCCCATAGTCAAATAAAATTTTCACAGTTCTGTCATTTGAAACGTGACTGAATGAACCGCAAATGGAAACCTGAGAGGAAAGTAGAGAATCCGTATCTGTACTGTTTTAAAGTATATGTGACCCCGTACCGGTCAAATCTACTTTATCCTGTTAAATTAAACTTACTCCAGGTGCTTGAGGAATTTCCACAAGTCTGCACAAGTTCTGTACTTTCAGTTTTGGATTTTTTTAGTATAATGTGAAATGTTGCGTACACTCCTCTCACTCTTCTGTATTTAATCTGTGTACAGATTAATTATGATTTACACTTTGCAGTAGGAATTTGTCCTTCTAAATTGCTCCCTGGAAATGAACTACATTTGTGATGAGTTATGTTTTAAATAGAGTAGAGATGACGGGGATATCATACATATGTAATTTATGGTTCCATTCAGCTTGGAGTTGGGAATGTGGGAGTTTCCGGTGAGTTTTTGGTACAGCACGCTATAACGAAATTTGCATGTGTTTCCGAAAATCCTGGAAAGATATATTGAATTTGAAGTATGGAGGTTTGGTATGGTACTTGTGGGATTTAGTGGAAGTTGAATGATAAAAGACTTATTTAATGAAATCTAGACATGCCAAATCGTTGAAGAAACTTTATAAGCTTTCACTACGAAAGGAAGAGAGGTGCAATGGCTGCATATGTACTTATGAATATATATGTACTGAACAGGGAGAGTCACTGTTTAAGGAATCATATTTGCACCCTGCCAGTCCATTTAAGAAAAAGAAATCTGTTGAGCGGTTGAGCCATAATTATGTGTGTGCTACGTGATTACATCCTCTCCTTATAGGGACAGACATTCAAGAGACCTTAATGATGAATGAGAAGCCGTTGCAAATGACCCGAAAGTCTTCAAGTCAATTCTTCTTGGCGATTAAGATAATTTTAAGAGAAATGGGACTCTCTGACTTGAACTCATTTGCGTGGAAGATCCTTAAAGAAGAAAGTACGTAGAGCAGAACGAAGTTTAGTAGAGAAAGAGGAGAAAGATTACACTCGGTTAGTCGGGCCGAGAAAACTGGTTTATGGTCTGGGTGTGTGCAATGTATCGGATCGAACCATTCCTTCCTGCTGTCGTCTCATCCACCCAAGTAAAAACATACCGTTCATTTCCAGAGATTTTCTTTCCCAGAATGGATCCATCCAAGAAACGGACCTTGTGCAACTACAGGTCGACTGTCTGACTAAAATTGGATAGAAGGTAGAGAGACACCACCAACAGACCTCTGTGCTCAGGCCACAAGGCTTCCCCGAGTGGAGAAAGAGATTCATGTGAAAAGACATGATAGGAGTTGACATAGGTCCATTAGTTAAATGTTCTTGCTCCAAGCCAGCAGACTATTCCATTCCATTCCGATTCTACTTACTTTACGTAAGTAATCAGGTATATATTTGTGCTGCTTGTGGTTTTGTGAACCAACTTTCCCCGAAACTTCATTTCTCTTCGTTCATTCAGGTTGATCGATTCAGGTGGAATTAAATTGTTTCGAGTTTTGATTTCTGTTCGATAACTCTGCTAAGGATAGAATGAGGTAGAAGTCTGGTTTACTCAGACATTTGAATTAAAAGTACTTTTTGTCTACTTCAGTTTGCACTTCACTTAATCTATATTTCACTTTGAGTGCATACGTTCTTTTTTCTTTACCTCTTCCTCTCTTTTGCAATTTGCAAAGGGTATTATGGCAATATATAGTGGGAAGGAAGAAAGGTATTATTGAGAAAAACAATTTACTACTTTCTTCCAGAGTTTCTGAGCAAAAAAACCCACACATTGTCCTGCTGCCTTTTGAGGTAAATAATATTCAAACCCGACCGAAGTTTCTTAAGTTCTTCTACTGGTTTATCTTTAAAGTTGCCTTTGGTGCTCTAATTCAAACAACAGAAACAACGGATGAAGAAGGTGTGGTTAGCTGAGGGAAGTTTGGACCTCGCTGAAACCTGTATCATAAAGTTATGCGTATATCAACTATATATAAAGTATATCCTGTGGAAGATCTACTGAACAGAATCTAGACTGAATTGTGAAATGGGATTTCCCTATAACTAAAAGTATCACGTCCCATTTGCCTAAAATTGCTTTCATATGGATAGCGGATGTGGGTATGATTTAAATCTGAAATGGCCGATATAGGGAGTACATTCCATATAAGGATCAGAAGATATATTTACTATTTATGTGAATCATAATCAAATCTGATAGAATTAAGTGAGACAGAGAACAGGGTAAAGTTTAGTTTTGTATGAGCTGGATACTTAGGCCGGATGGGGTTACACTAGAGCGAGTGAAAGTTTTCGTAAATTGTCTTCTTATCCTTCTATGTGCCTCATTTTCCTAACTAACTTCGTCCTTGAGCCACTGCTACTTCCGAAAGGGTACATTAGGATGCGTGGATTTCCTCTAGGAAAGTTGTTTCTGGTGGGACTTACACAATGGAGAAAGTGAGAGAAAGCACTTTCTCCAAGAATTATCTTACCACACTGCTATCACCTCCTCTACGCCTCCGCGACTTTATCGGTACTCTAAGCTAGACAACACAGTATACGGTTCACACTGCTTTAAGTAATGAATCGGCTAGCACAGATAACTCAATTAGGAAATTCTCTAACTTGTACTTCAATTATCCATTTTCTCTGGGGCAAGGCAAATGATTAATTACACTTGAATCAATACTTGGACAGTTGTGAATTCAGATAGTAGTGAGTACTCGATAGCTTTTATTAAGCGTTTCAGCAATATTCAATAATACATGACGTAGAAAACCTTTTAGAAAACGAAAGTTGCGTCTCATAATTGGGGAAATATAGAAAGGAGAGCTGCTGTGTGGAATGGTATTGAGTGATGGTTGGTCTTTCCACTGTTTTTGCACAGACACATGAACAAAGGAAGAAAAAGTGTAGGAAGGAGCAAACAGAAAATAGGTTTCATCTTAGATCGATATTGGTTGTGTAGCTCATCTTCCTTCAGACCTAAGAATGCTTTCTCCTATGCTTGCCAAAGGATCCTACGGGTTTCGTGCATGGGCTTGATTGGATTGGAACGGTTCTCTGGTTCTCCAACGACGACTCAAGTTGACGAGATGAATACATAATTTCGATGCGTCCAAATTGCTCCCTTGCTACTACTGCCTATAAATGTGTGGTCCTTGTACACCCAGTCAGTTGTCACCCATCACCTATCCTGCAGAGATAAGATTAGGTTCTCTATTTGCAGTGTTCAGGAAATTGGAATGTTACTCTCGTATTTCTCGTTCCCTATACTTTACAGAAACACTGGCAGTTTTGTGGTAATTTGTGAATTGGCTGTGTGTCTTTGATCCAACACACTTCTGTCTTTAGTAGTTTCAAATTACGTTGTTCGTGTGTTTGTGACTATTCCAAGCGTTTTGTTCAATGCCACAAGAGGAAGGGGAGATGTCTTTATACTAAATTACTTTGTTAGTTTAATTGTCTGTTGTACGTGCAAAATGCGAGAAGTCTCATGAAAGAAACGAGGCTAATTTGCAAATAGAAAATTCACAAAAAACAAGCCTTTTTCGGCTTTTCAGTCAAGTGATTCTCATAGAGGATCACCTTAAGTCCTGCGGTGGATGTAAGTAACACCTAAATGATGAGAAAAAATGTAGGAAACAAAATCGATAAGCTTTCCCAGGAGAGAAGTGCATTTAGGTTGGTAGAAAAACTCGAGAATTTTCCCCCTACATGATAGTAAAATGGCAAGGATTGGATTCGTTTTGCAAAAAGAAAGTAAATCAAGGTGCGCGTTGCTGTTAAAAGAAATGAGTCTACCACAGAGTGGGAGCCCCCTGGGCAATTTTTCTTGTCTTTCTTGATCCCCATTTAAACATTTAAATTTGCATTCTACTCTCAACCTTTGTCACTTCGTGTGACTTAACATTTTTCTTCCTTTTGTTTCGGCTTTACGTTGTCTTCCTTTAAAAATTATGTGGTTTTTTGTGTAAGAGAATGTTAAACCAAGCGATTCTACTAGTTTTTAAAAGCTGATAGATGCAGAAAGGAGGGTTTTGGATGTAATTTATGTGTCTCATGGTACTGCTGTTTCCATTCCGGGAACTGCATTCAGCGCATACAAATTGAGTGCATGGTGGTTTTTTCAGTTCTGTATTAATGCAAATTTCCAAAAATTCGTCATACTTTATTACAGATGGATATGTAAAGGCTGGTGTATATCTTCAAAGTTTATACATTGTTTATCTCAACATCATTTGCAAGTGTGGGAATAGAAGTGATTGTAAGCACCCAGGATTTTGTAAACATCAATTGCTTTACGTTATTGATACTTATTTGCATACTGCAACTAGATAGTTTAGAGTGTTGGGCGTTTTAAACCTGTAGGTGGTAGATGGATGCATTGGATGCACGGAAGAGGGTTGTACATATATATTGACTAGGAAGATAGTTCACAAAGCATGAGATTGTTAGGTGGAAATTTCGAGTAAAATATATGGGCCAAATTTTATGCTGAGGATATAAAAGTAATAACAGTAAAGATGAGGCGAAGTGATAGTCAGGCAGGCGGATGCCAGGTAATTTAATGTTATGTGGGCTTTCTCCATCCTCGGAAGTAAGTGTCTATGCAAATGGCTATTTGTTGTTCTTACTTGCTTTCTGCTTTATGATTTCTGGCTAGACACACCAGCCAGATGAGCATCTGCCTCCACAAGAGCCTTGCAATGGCAGGAACTCTCACCCTAAGCTATTCGTTGAATGTGTGTTCAAATATCCTCGAGTTGATGGAGACTGGTGCGGATATTGCTTGTATAACCAAGTGCTGCTGACGCTATCGCTTAACAATCAACTTAAAGTTTCTTTAGTGAATAATTTCCTGGTGAAATGGATATGGAATATTGTGTGCTCATATAGAAATATTCTTGTTTATAGGTTCACCGGCAGACAAAGCAGACTTAGAAGTTGGGGATGAGATCTTGGAGGTAAATGGAAGATCTCTGGAAGATGCCACGCATACCGAAGTTATTTCACATATCCATCAGGTAACTTTCTTCTTTGAAAATCCATGTCTGAGAGGAAGTCAAGAAATGTGTGTTCAAGATATTAAGATGTATGCGATGTTTATTGATTTTTCAGTGTATAAGATCGCGCACAATATGTCTACGAGTAAAAAGAAGAAGCGGAAACAAACTAGGTAAGATTGAGCTATTTGAAACCTTTTCTTGAGACTGCACAACATGCCTCTACCTTTTATTTTCAATATTATAAAATACATACGAACTGTTGCAATTCAATGTCTTTGAACAAAAAGTCAATATCAATGTTGGGATCAGATCTTGTTCGTGGTATTGGGTTGGGTGTATCGAATATCCATCATTACCACGAAGGTTTACCCTTCTACTTTTCTTTACCACCATTGGAAAATGTTTCCCAGAATGGTTTAGTACTTAGGATCATCTTGAATTTTACATAACAAAAGTATTTTTACCTGCTGGGTAAAAATTAGCCGGTTATTGACGAATACGTTTACACAATCTGTACGATCTCTACTTCTAATGGCGTTCATTCAGAAAACGTGATATACAAGGTGAACGTGTAGAATTTTTTGTATAAAATAGAACTGTTAAAAAAAGATCTGGAAATGGGATGACCATGAATAAGAATAAACTACAGATACTTTAGGATTTTCGAGTCGGTTGGTGTATGAATAAAACATACATTACTTTTCTGATTCAGTTTTATATTCGAACAAAAATTGAGTGCGTCAGAGGTACTTCTTTAATAAGCTTAAGAATACTTTGTAGGCGTAATAAGTAGAGAAATCCAAAGAATAGCGCAGTACAAATATAAATGAGTTGGAAAGTGTACGCCAACTGTTATTTCTATTGATCGACATAAGGAGCAGAAAGAAGAGAGGAAAAATCATTCGAATTCTTGGTAGGTGGTACTTATACACGTAATGAAATTGCCTTTTTATGTACATGCAACTACTCAACTCGCGTCTCTCTCATGTACTTTCTCTATGTCGGGAAGAGGCTGAGGCAAGGACATTCGTAATTTTATTATTTTCTGTTGCTCCTTTTGAACCAGTCTTCCACTGGGTTATTGCATATTATGATTAAATTGCTTGTTTTCTTACCGGTTTTTAAAAGTTCACTCCAGGTTAGAGCTCTAAGGTCTCAGCTGCTTCTACATTATCTCCGTTGCTTTTGATTACCTCGTGGATATTGGCAATAAAAGTAAGAATGAAGTGTACAAATAAAGCGAACTTAAAAGCATTCTCCCATTCCAGCTTCAAGTGCCAATTTAAGTTTATGCTCGGTCAAACAAACCAACATTGTAGAGTTTTCTAGTTGATCACGGAACTTTAGTTGGTATCGTGAATATGCTGTAATCGATACTTTATCAAAAGGATTTTGTGCAAGTGAGAAATGAAAGTAAAAGTTTACATGGGAAAGTTATGCATGGTTTTAATTAAAAATATATCGGAAGGAATTATTGATTTATTGGAAATTTTGAGATTTATGTGGTTTCGAGAATAACAATGACGTAGTACAAACAAATTTTTGAGAGACATCATAAATATATTTTTATGCATTACAAACCCATAGCTTTTTTGTACAGAGCTGAAGTTGAACAAGTAAAACAGATGCCAGATAGCTCAGTTTAGTATATGCGGTTTGATTATTATGTACTTCATTCTATTACATTGGTAACCCATC
Source organism: Isotomurus graminis (assembly GCA_034696565.1). Taxonomy (NCBI): domain Eukaryota; kingdom Metazoa; phylum Arthropoda; class Collembola; order Entomobryomorpha; family Isotomidae; genus Isotomurus; species Isotomurus graminis. Next base: position 7,292 of record JAQGAB010001074.1, read on the forward strand.
TAATCATGAAATATATAGTTCCAGAATTACTAATTGTCAGTACGACAATACTGTTTGTTAATTTTAGCTGTAGTTTTCGAAAGGTAAAGAAGTTGTGTCGGAAGGAAGATTGGATTGTAAAAGGTATAAAAGAGAAAGCAACGAAAGAAAGTGAGTAATCTATGAGGAAAGTTCGTATTGGAGATACAGGAGAGCAGCATAAGAAAGGAACGGGTTATGGGGAAGGAAGGTTGGTCGAATGGATCATAGATCGAACACCAGTCTCTCTACACTCTCCCACTAGTAGTCAGTGTTGTTGGAGTGACTACTCTTGCACAGGGCATTTTGTGTATGAGACTACACTACTGCTTCCCTTCCTCAGAATACAAAGGAAGAATTTTTTGTCCCAGGGAATGTATGAAGTAAAGGGTTATCTCAGCCCGGCACACTTTTCTCAGTGCTCTAACATTTTTACGATTGAAGAAGAGGTGTCACACAACCCAGGTTGAGTAGAAGTTAAGATACTCTCGGTTACAACTTTCTATCGTATGTACGTATCTCTCGTGATGTAACTTACTGGGAACTTGGGGTGTTAAAAGTTTATATATACCTTGTCTATTGTTTCATCTATCCCACCATTTGTATGCATGAAGAAGATAATCCTTATACCTTAGAGATTTATCCAGCTAAACTCTCTTCTTCAATGATGCTACTATAATCATAATACATAGTCTCTCATAGGTGTTTTGAAAACCGAGTCAAGTTCGCAAGTTTATTTCCCTAGATCTTATTCCAAACAAAATCTAAGACGGTATTAAGGAGTTTGAGTGCATATGTGTATTACAAGGAAAGACTTTCCCATCTCCATCATTATATTATTATATCTTTACTACACAGTAGAAATCTTGTTCGGATTAGGAAACCTAATAGTTGGACCATTAGTTTATGTTATTGTGAACCTTTAGGTTGAATCAGTGAGGTGCATCTTGCACCTAAGAATTAGTGAGTTCACAGGCAACAAGTTATTAGCAAGAGATAAGATGCACAAAGGTTTCTACACAGGAATCAAGAGGGTCTATCCTGATGAATGATGACGAAGAGGATTTGAAGAAGGAGACTTGCAGGGTAGACACAGGTGTATGTTGATGTAACGAAGCAGTGGTAATTTTATTCCAGGTTAATCCTCTACACGCTCAATTTTTTACGTGGCTTTCCTTTCATCCTCTGAGGTTTTGAGAAAAGGAAAAAGTAGGGGGATGATAATAATAATAATGTGTGTGTAGAGGGTTTATTCTTTATATGCATGCATGGTCAATCCTACGCCAGAGTGGATTGGACTCAGGAGAATACTGTGTGGAGTTAATACACCTACATACATACACACAGCTTTTGCTGGTGAAGGGAAGATGAAAGTCAGAAGTGATGCATCAGGTCTCAAGATGATTCTAGGGTTTGTTTAAGAACCAAAAGGATGGATTGAACTAGCGAGATTTCTTTAGGGATTGAGTGGTTCTATGAAGAAAGACTTTTGGTTACTCCAGAGAGAACTCCATCTTCATATATTCACCAATTCTGCGTTTTGTTCTTCCTCTATATACTCTTCAGCTCAGTGAATTTCATTAAATACACTTTCATAGAGAAATTTGCAAGTCAAATTAATCTGTAGTTTAATGAAAGATTTTCTAAATTCTAATTTATAAACTTCCTAGTACTTTCCACGAATTGAATAAGACTAGGGATGATGTAAATGAGTGGAAAAATGAAGCAAAAATCTCAACTGCCAGTGTAAAATGATCGGTTTGGACTTGAGGAGATTAGACCGCGATCCACGTATATAATACAAGGGAAATAAGATGGAAAACAGGTGAAAAAAGTTCTAGGATGGTGATGGGGAAGCAGGTGGAATTTTACTTGTTCTCGTGGGGGTGGCGATTTATACACCAAACTTGTACACAACTCTCTATATACCTCCCTGTTCCGCTTTAGTATTCCCTTCAACCAGGAGTATGTATAAAAAGTCCAGCCAGCCAGCCACAGTCTCTCTTTTACCTGAGTTCGTTACCAACTCCATTTCACATTATGAATGTCCTACTGGTTTTCATACGACTCACCTGTCCTCCTCTCACATGCTTATTGCATTACCTCAAGGCTTACACTACAACTACCCAATCTCATAAACCTTATAGAGTCACACAGTCTTCTTCATAATATGAGTTTGTAGTACACAGTAAACTTTTAGATTGAGTATTCCTGAGCTACTGATAATGCTGTATGAACCTCGCTATGGAATAGTATTACCCTATGGAATAAAAACCAACCACTTTTCAACAAAGAATTTATATATCCTTCCACACTATATAAAAGCCTTGTCGTAGTCTACCCGGTATTATTTCTATCAACACACCTGTGCCATGACTTGGTTTCAAAATGCAATCCCATCCAATCTCTGTGAGTAGCAGCAGCAGGTTTATATATGTTGGTGTTGGTAGTTTCAGTAAGAAGAGTATCACCAACCACTACCACCGATTATCTAAAGTTAGTCTGTCCGCAAAGCAAAATGCAGTCCCAACTCCCAATAGTAATAAATGAGAAAAGTAAAACTTGTATGTGAGAAAAAATTGCTCTACGTGGTCTGTTTGTGTAATGTGTGTGTTTACCTGAGATTTACTATATTCCATTGTATTCTTTCCACCTCCTCACTACTTGGAGACAATCGTTGCTCATCAAACACACGCAGCATATTCACTCCTCATCAATACAACAACCACCAGTAGTAGTTTTAGTGTCATTGGTTTCTCAACTGCTGTGGAAGTACTTCAAGTACACTTTATTCTTGTGAAGGTTGGACTACAGGAATCCTCCGTGCTTTGCAAATTCAAACGGTTTATTAGTGTCTATTCTTAAACTATCTACTGGTTACAAGAGCATAACTTGTAATAAAATATATTATTTCACATAAACAGGGTGTATTAAATATCTATAAAGTGACTTTAATATTTATTATATCGAATTAACCGTATAAATGAATGAATCTTGTGCACGAGTAGAGAGATAAAACGTGAAATGTGAGATATTGCAAAGAGTGTTTATGAAGTGCATTTTACTTGTTATTTTACATACTGATTCATCCTTCGACCTCTCGGTGCATCAACACTTGCCAAGAAACAGTTTACGGAAGACAATTCCTAAGAAATGAATCACTTGTAATAAACGTTAAAGAGATAAACAAGGTGTATGTATCAGTTACTATATTGTTGGGAGACAGTAGACAGTACAACAGTTCACAGCTCATTCTAACAATCAAAATCGTTTTCTTCTTGATGATAGTAATAACAGCATATTTTTAAGTGAAGTGGGTCTCTGAGTCTATGAATGGAAATAAAAATCATAAAAATAACACGAGTGTGTACGCGGTATGCAAAACAAATGCTAATTGACAGAAATAGCTCATGCCAAATGTGTGTTTATGACTTCCTAACTGAACCTCAGACAGTTTAGCACATGGACAAAAGCCATTAAAATTGATTTCAGCTGGTCGTATACACAAACCGACAAACCTTATGTGGATTTTATTTATATTCCGGTTTAATAAGTTGTAAACCTTAGGTTTTACTTTTTTAAAAGGGCAGGAATCCTCTTCGTATCAGTTTTACTTTAAGATCTGTGGTGATTAAACAGTGCAAGTTGTGAACGGTGGCTTTGGTTGTTGTGTTTGAAGCTAACAATCACAAATACTGATTTGGAATTTAATTTAACTGCGGACTGGTCTAAGTAAGTTGAATACATTTTTAAATCTTTATTCCTGGTGTATTTAAGTGTAAAAAGTGTTTGGAGATGGAAAAAAATATTTAAGCAATGATACTCATAGTTAAGGTATAAATAAATATAAATGACTATATACGCAATATAAAAACGGTTCAGTTTCTTATCTACTCAAGGTTACATGATGCATGAGAACTAAAACCAGAGATAATTTACGAAGAATAAGAACTTCCTTTTGAGTATAATTAAGAAAATGACATTTTGGTACAATTTGCAATCCCAAGTGGCTTAACCTTCTCCTCAGTTACAATTATATTTTGCACCTTCTCCTTCTCTATGGATCTTCATAGTGTGGACTGTGGTTACATGATTTAACTTCTCATACCCACAAACTACCTTTGCCAATTAAAATGATATATATCTCGTGATGGAAGTCATGTGAGACGAAGGATGAAAATTGAGATTTTCCTTTTCAATGGAACGGTGAAGATGTATCTGTGTATATGCAAAGTACTGTATGATGTGCATACGGATTCCTTTGCAAATATTGTTAGTTGTTCATAGTTTAGTACATTTAGTTGTTTGGTATTACGGAAAGACGGGAAAGATGCTCAGAGATAGCCGGAAACAACACGAAACTGTAGATTGTTAGTAGAATGTACTTTTTTTCATCTGTTTACTGGAAATGAAAGACTCAACATGCGATGAAGAATCATTGTTTATTTTCCTTACTCTCAGTGCGTTATGGGCTGCGTCTCACTCCGTTTCCCATTTGAATCTCTCAGGAGTTCCAATAACTCTAGCAGAAGTAACATCCTCACGCACAATAAGATTTATTTTTTATTGCGAAAAGACGGCTCCTTTCGGATACGAGCACGTCTCCCTGAGTGTGAGCTTTGAAGTCTTCGGTGAATTCGAACATCCTATGCTTGATTTTTTATATACAACATATAATTTGAACGTAGTAGGTGTATAAGAGTGTAAAGAGTAGGAGGTGTTGTTTGTTTACTTACTTGCGTATTCTAATATTACTACTGTATACTACGTTAAGCCAACATATGTATAAGAATGTTATATGATTCCAGAAAGAAATTGTATACAAGAGTTAAGTATCATTGCAAACAAGAAGTCGCAAACTCTGGAGTTTGAGCTTTTAGTAGAGAAATCTTGTAGCAGTAAAGTTCACTGAGATACTAAGAGAAGCATATTATTATGAGGCTTATTAGTAGAGAGGGTCCTTTAGAGCACTGTGGGCAGATGAATATGGCTAATTGAATTTCTCAGAATGTTATGCTGTCTAGAAGTTTTTCTTAATCAAAAGAGCACTAAAACTTTTAAAATGCGGCGAGGATGTAGTTTACATTCCTCTGGGAGAACTCCGAGGACCCTTAAGGCAAGAAGTCTACAGTTTATGAGACTGTAATGTACTTTCCTTGTAGTGGAGAGCATTAGCAGACAAAAGGTCATGAAATCAGTAAGCATTTGAAAAAAGTATCATTGAATGAGCGATAATCAAACATTTTTTAAATTCCTGACAGGATGTCCTAAACTCCACCTAGACTAAAATTTTACCCACAAGTCAACCTTTAGCCGTAGTTTGTATTCTTGAAAGTTTCTTTGTTAAGGGAGTCTAGTTAGTTTGCTCACAATCGTAAAAATTCTGCGTAAACCTTATTGATACAAGTCAGCCAAGTAAAAGTAAAACCTCTAAATGATTTGTTTCCGCTGGTATAGCTTCCATTTTGTAAAATGAAACACGAACACGCGTTTATGTGTCACTCTCTCAATTCTTTTTCATTCATACTCTTCGAAGTGCAAATGTTCGTGGGACGATTCATCCGTTAATATTTGCATGCTGTAACGAGAGTATATAAAATGTTTGTAAAAAGCAAGGTTGATTTCACTCATTTCGCAGAAGGCGAATAATAATGAATGTCGAAGGGGACTGGGATACATTTGTACAAGTAGAGAGGATTACTTGCACAACTCTGAGAGAAGTAATAATAGTTGATAGAAAAGAAAAACGATCCAGGTTCGCAAGTACATTAAAAAGTTGCTTTAATGGGTATGTATGTGCCAGTGCCAGAAGATGGTTTTGTATTGTTCTGAAAGTGAGGACGTGGTGGAAAAGAAAAAGCTGACAAGAAATAAGAAGGTAGGCGGGTTCTCGGTTAGTTCTTCGAGATATAATGTTATTTAGTTGGTATAGGACAGTCCTTTTGGCTGATCCTTAGAAGGCATCTTCGTACGGCGTGTACATATAGTTAATAGTACAGATATTATTCTCTTCTACACCCCAATGATTCTGTGAAGTTACCTGTACACTCCTGAGTGACGCGAGAAGGTATTTTTATTATTGTAAGGTAGTTATATAATCACCTATACCATGGCACGACGTGTTGGATGAAATGGACCATGGACAGATTCATTTGTATTAGCTTTTTGTTTTAAGGATAAGCAGGTAGGGGTTTTTTTGCTACAAGGTTTCCTCAGGAAGGATGTTTTCACGTCTTGAAAGTGTGTACGCATGAGTCTCCAGATGATAATGGGAGTTTTTTTCCTTAATGGTATAAAGAGTGAAGACTCTAGTGAGTATCTTTTTCATGACATATTTTCACGTGGAATGTGGATAATCTGAACGCAACACTCTGGGAGGAAACGTGATGATGGGTATTTGAATTATAATTTGAATATTTACTCACTGACTTTATATATATGTGAAAGAAGAAAGTTGCAAATGAGAAGAAATTAAATTACAAACTGACATAATCTCATTTAGAACATGTAGAATAAGATTATAATTCAGGTTGACTTGAATCTGCCTAGAAATCCAAGTAGATTATTATGCATATGCATACGAGACATGAAGTTTAATCTTGTTATATTAACGTGAGATGCATGTTGTTAGTATTAATGCAATCACGGCCAAGCCCGTGCACAAACAACGAGCATACAAGTAGCATAGGTTTTTGAGGCTACCTTGATTCGTTTAGTGTGCCAGTGAGGTACAAATTAATATGTGATGATTGGTGCATTTCACTGATCTCATTTTCTGGTTTACATACAAGTTTACATTAGGTACTTAGCTTTTATATTAAGGGTATTTGAATTTTTAATAAAACTTGTTTTGCTGAGATGACCAAAAGCATTGTTTTAGTTTAAGCCAAGAGCTGTGTTAGTGTGTGAGGCTGACTGAATCAGGCATCTGGTTGATTTGCATAGAATGAGATGATTTGCTCACATCATGTATAGTATGTATCAAATAGAAAATATATTCATGCTAAGTTTTTACGCTCATTACTGCAGGGGGATCAAAAGCGCATACAAAATTAAGCGATGTGATAGTAAAAAGACTTGATTCGGTGGCTCTTTGTGATTTTAATTGGCCAGTAGTCAGTGGTGAGTGAGGAACCACTTAAGGAACTTTCTATATGAGGTACATGAGGTTATTTTATGGGAGGAAGAAGGCTCTTCCGAAGTCAAGGAAAATGAAGAAAGTTAGTGTCGATACAACCGTTAGTTACTTTGGGCCAGACGGTCACTCCTCATGTCTTTGATTGATGACCTAGCTCGTTATATTCCCATTATGGGTACAGATTTGGTCTTCATGATGAGCTTTTTTATGGCTTTCCATCCACAAAGAAATGTATTTCTCAGGAACTTTTAAGAAGCCTGTTATTTCTCTCCCCTTTCTCTCCACTGACCTAGTGACACTGAATTCTCATGTGGCATTTATGAAAGTCAACGGAGTTCTTTCAAAAGATCACATGCGTGATGAAAGAACACTCCGAAAGTTATTATTGCAGTGTGGGTTGTAAGTAAACATTAACTTATGGTGTTATATTCTTATTAGCATCGCGTACAGTAGATGCGTATCCCGTATACAAAGTTGTTAGAGATGTTACCGAGAACTAGGACGTGGTAATGTAAAATACATACATAGTACGAGGAAGTTATCAAGGTGTCTTAATCAAAATACTTATATTCGTCTTGCATTAATGGATGTGATGACAAACCCAACCTAAACTTTTAGATCCGCTATACACTTCATCTGTTATTCCTTGGGACTTTTGGAGTGAATGGAAACCGTAAGCCCCACATTGTAAAGATTTCGTGGCAATAACCAGGCATCATTTAAGTGACGAAGAAGAACGAACAATGTATTAGATTAGAAGTAAATGGCACAGTCAAATAATTTCTATCATCATCATTGAAACCCATTACCTGAGTAGTACAGGAGGGAGACAGGTCTTGCATATGAATGTAACAAATATGAAAAACCTGCTTAGTAAGATTGTCTTCAGCGTTCAGCGTAAAGAATCCGCTGGGCGTTTTTACTTCATATCGCCTATAGTGGCTTTAATGATGTTAATAGTAATATATGTATTCAATACCATATCACCCGTTGGACATTCACTTAATACCTGTAGATAAGGCTTTCCACATTATCAGTCTTCTAAAATGTTGCGTTTCAAAATAAAAGTTGTTCAGAAGGGAAATAGACACACCATACCTACTTTCAACGTAACAACCCGTAGGAGATGTGAATTTCTGACAGGAACAAAATAGGTGGTGATTTCACATTCACAAGGTGTGTGTGGAAGAACCATCCATGGGAATTTCGCATTGACTGTGTGGGAGCGGAGCTAAATTGCCAACAGGTGTGAGACTTCCAGCACACTTACCTCGAGTAATACGAACAACACTATTACGTGACATTGGAATTTCATCCAATGAAAAATAAACTCTGATATTTCCTGTCATATTCATTACCGGTACAATGAATCACGAATGAATGCTTGGAGAATGAGTCTCTTCAAATAAACTTATTGAACTCACGTATTTCTTAGTAGAAAGACGAGTTTTTCGTAGTGTATTTCCACATATGAGAAGATAAGTTTAAAAGGGTGTCCTGATTCCTGAGTGAAAAGCTAACATTATTGGATCAGACTGGGTTTCAACTGGGAATATGGGAAGTGATGTGTGAGTAACATTCTATGTGTTTGTGATTGCCGATTGCCTACTTGGAATTGTATAGAAGTCCTGCAGACAGTCATTCTTAACCAGATCAAGTATCTTCAAAAGGAAGAGACATGCATACATTTTTTCATTTTTAGACGATTCATGCAGATATTTAATATCCTACGTCTATACTTTTGTACATATTTAGCGGACCGTGTAGTTGTAGGTGGAAGGCTCAGATTTTTCATTCGGAATAGTTTGTGCAAATATTTTGGGTAGGAAAGAACGAAGAAGATCTTGAATGAAGTTAGTTGATTTGGTTATAACTTCCTTGTGAAAGGAAATCCAGGCAAGGTATAAAATATCACCAAGTCCTTCACTTCACTTACGCGCATTACATAATATGCTTCTTTAAGTTACCCTGTCGTCTTCCAAGTAGTGTGAAATATTTTCTTTGGTTCTACTTGACGAATTTCCATTTCAAACGGAATCACGTTGACTTTGACAGACACTCAGCTAAAAGATAAAAAAGTCTATCAGTCTGAACGATGTTCACAAACACATTTTGGAGCTTGAAAATTCTCAGATTCCTTTGCCGATTAAGGAATCGTCAATCTCGTGTAAACCGTTTGTCAAGTCCTCATATATCTTGTTAGAAAAAAATCATAACTGAGATGAGATGCTTTTAAAAAGGAAACTGTAAACTGACGACATGGAACCGTGAACCCAAACCTTGCACAAAATGTAGAGCTCCATTCATCATTTTGCCAAAATAAAACCTCATCCTCGCAAACATCTTTGATTCATTGAAGCCATGGATGAGCAATCAAGTAAATTGTGATAAGGACAAAAACCAGAACCAGAAATTCTGGGCATTTTAAGTGGGCTCTTTTAACTTTTTATGTGGTTCAGTGAATTCTGGAAACCGATCGTTATCTGCTTTCACTCTGAATATTCAAAATGTTATTACTTAACATTTTTAGAATAACATCGAACACAAACTAGTGAAATATTCAGTTTAACAAGATGTGACAGCAGCCTTGACTTGACTTGGCTTCACACTTCTTATTTCTGAAGGGTGTCTTCTTTCCCAGAGTTCAGGTTATGTATGTAGCAACGTGTAGTAGGTATATTTGTACATATACATACAACACACACGAGATTTTCCTTGTTGGTACTCTGCCCGCACTTGGTCTCTGCGGGTTCTTAAATTAAATCCCGTGGATTTCATACTACTTTTTCGGAGATGAATATGGGTACCTAAGCACATTACCGTGTTGAGTATTGCTCGTATATTCAGGAAGATTTACGTAACAGCCTGTTGTATCTCACGAGATAGGCGGATACGGAAAGAAAGACGTATCTTGTTCTACTTTCCACTAACTTTGGCATTCTTCCTGAGTCTGCCTTCACGGAAGAGATACGGACCACGATACAGAAATCGGAAACTTCCTCAAATGTTAAGATTCCACCAAGAGATTCGGTTTGTCCCCGGGTGATTGGATCTTTAGGAAAGTGTAACTGTAGTGGGATATTCCGGATATTGTTCTTCTGTTGTGTGACTAGTGTGCAGAGTGCTAAGCTTTATTTTGCACCGGCTGCATAGAAACTTTCCCCAACGGTCTTAGGAGATAGAGATATCCCAAGTAACACAAACCCGATGGCTTAATAACTAGCCTGTATCGTAAAACACGTAATGGCATGGTTTCTGAGTGCCCCTTTTTTCGGTATCAGCTCTGTAATGGTACACGGTATCCAAGCTGTGCGGATGATCGGTACTGTGCCGACGGCTATAGTAAGACCAATGCTGAAACCTCATCGAACTGATGCGCGTGTTTTTAGATGGCCCGGTAACGGTGTTATGCCGTTTTTGCTAGCGTTGGCTCTTTACTGGCACAGTAAGCTAAACCTTACGCGAAATATCATATTCGTTATCACTGCATGTTTGATTCATAACGAAACTTTATTATTGACAAATTGATCACGTCACAAAGTATGGATAACAGGAATGCACAAAAATTCATTGTTTAAAGGTGGTTTGCTCACTTCCGGGTATCAACACATGCTCAGGAGACGCTACCACAGCAGGCGCATTCACAATCACGGGTTCGTTGGGAGTTGTTATCAGCAATGATGATGACGTGGTTAAACATGTTCCTGGAAATCAATAAGTTTGAAATGAACAAGTGAAAAATGAACGAAATTATGAAGAACGCGGTAATGATTTTAATTACTTTACCGGTGGTAAACGGTGTTAAAGGAACAGGTGGTAATTGAGTTTCTTGAGTTGGACCCTTTCTTCGCCGCTTGGATTGACAATCAACTTCACTGCTGTCGTCACCTGAGTGAATAATGCTTCTCTATTCCTTGCTGACAGCCTTCTCATGCGAATCTGTCAAGAATTTAAGAGTTTATTTAGAATCTTCCAAATAGTGCATCTTGTGCAGAACAAAGTTTTAAAAATGAATATGTCGATAGGTAGCATTGTATCTAAAGAAAAAGTTTTGTACTTACCGTATTTTTAATCAGTCAAACAGAATAGCGGGACCACTCGCTTCCGGGAGTTGAAAGATGATCCAAAAGGAGCGTTCGGAAATTTTTCGATTTCTTTTTGGCCACGGACATGTCAGTTCTCCGTTATCCAATTGGCCGGAACCTCTTCGATTGAATTGTCCGATTCGAAAAGCACAACTGCGAATAATTTTTGGCAGGTAGCGATTGTGTGTGGAGGAGAAGCCGTTGAGAATAAAACGGAAGCCACTGACAAATTGTCGGTTACTATTTTTCCCGCACTAAAGCTACCCAACGGGCTTTCGTATTCATGCATGTTTTCGGTATTGGAGTGCTACTGACATTAAAGTTATGGGAAGTATCTGGGGATTGGGTATTGGCCCAGTATAGGCTATCACGTTAATATCCGTTAAATAAAAACTAGATGCTGGTACTTTGCTGTTGTGTTACTGTAATGCAAGTACTGGTCGAATATTGAATATTCAGTACTGTCAACGCATTGTTTTTTATATGGACATG
>JAQGAB010001075.1:0-19022 GCA_034696565.1 Isotomurus graminis
CTCCGTCTTCCGCACATTCAAAACCATTATGCAATACTTGTGTACATCTCCCAAGTCATCAAAGGTCATCAACTGCTCCACCTGTCCATCTCACGTTTCTCAAGGTATAAAAATACCAGTGTGTGGCTGTGGGGCAACGTTAGACTTCATTCATTCCTCACACGTGTTTATGCGTACTACGAGAGTGTAATTGGCGACCAAGATAGAATGACACGATGGCTGCAATAAATAATAATAAATCGAGATGAATGGAGTGCTGCGGGAGAACCCCCGGGTGCGGAGCACAATGGAAATGTATGACAAGACTTTTTACATCCGCATAATTTACGACGTCTCCTCCTTAACGCTCGATTAACACGAACGAAACAAAAGAATCTCTCCAATGATGATCATCCAAGTTCAAATATGTGCAACTGACTTTATTCCCGTATCTCCCAAGTCCATCTCAACCAATTCCTTCATCTGATAACCTCTGCATTTGCAAGAGATTATCCCCATTCACATCTCCCAAAGACTTCTGTTTCTAATGTTCATCTTCGCACCTCTCTGATTCCCACCACACGTGCGAACTTTGACACAGAGGAGATGTAGGACACATGAATGGAGGGAGTTATAACGCGACAGGTTTATTCAACCACAACAATGGGAGAATGTAGACCGCCGTGATTCTCGGCCTGAAAAAGAGGAAGGCGATTAAAAGTAGAGAATAAAAATGCGAAACCTCAACGAGGACTTTTCATTCGTTTCGCTCAACAATCTCTGTTTGCACTTCTCCAACTATTAGAATGTCATTAAAGCATCTCTAGGAGAAAACGCTAGACGTCTAGATGAACCACAAGAACGATCAACAGACCCACACAATGAGTGTCAACCCACAAAACACCGTTGTCTCCACAACAGCAGCCACCGATCCCTCATTTTAATTACGTTCAAATAATAATAACTCCCCCAAAATACCCACCGTCCGTTACTTTCATCCATTAAACCATTCATTAATCCTTATGCAATCCACACAGATGACGACCGACCAACAATCACACAACAAACAGTCTCAGAAGCAGAGAGCTCACTTTTCAAGCGTCTCAGTAAAGCACCCGCAGCAGCAGCAGCAGCCCGAGACAAATATGACTACGAGATCCCATAATCCTATTCATTCATAATCAGACTCTACTACAGGAAGAAATCTGTGAGGTAGGAGAGTAATGAATGTGAGAAAGTAGGTGGAGGCAGAGAAACAACGAATTCATGGCTCATTAAGGGAAACTCTGCGAAAAATGACAAAATCCTAACGTTACCTTTGAGTTCACATGCAAATTACAACTAATAAGACCGATAATAATCATCATTATTGGAGAGCCCATGCAGAGCCAACGAATAAACCCAGTCGGCCAGAATTCATCTCACCTGACATATATATGAGCCAGGTAGACTCGCTCGTGTGTAGGAATGCCCAGTTCGTGATTCCCCAGAAATCACCCAGTAGGACTCATTTATTTAAATCATTTACACTTCTCTAAACACAAATCTCTTTAATGGCCCACGAGTAATCGCTTGTTTAGCTTCAGGTGTCTCTCTCCGTTACTCTCATACCCCATAATCATCAAACTACCTTACTACTCCCTACCTACCTCCCTATTTTAAGAATCTCTCTGCTCAATAACCTCACCAAAATACTCCGACCAAAGAAGAGGAAATAAGAGTGAATAAACTTATTAAGCCAAGAAAGATTCTACGATAAGCTAATTGCTACTTCCCCTTCTAATCGCTCCAACAACTAACAAGCCTCTAATCTCTCCGTGTTTTCATCCTCGTTACTTTAAGACGCTCATCCACCTGGACCGATTATTGATACCCATCACCTACTTGTACTCACCTTCAATAACCTCTTTATCAAGTTGTCTCACACCCTTAATTCTTAATCACCACCCCCACTCATCACAAAGTAGCACATCATCACTCTGTGGTATACAAATTTTATTCGGCGGAACTCCTCACACACCCTAGAGAGATAAAGGACGGTTCCCAAGTAAAATGATCGCGCAAGGGAAATCCAACAAACTCGTCCAACTTCCAAGCAATTGCGGCTCACCACTTTTCGATCTCAGCGTGAAATGTCACACGTTACGAAAGCGTAACTACCTGACACTTCCCTAAAATCTGCACTTTTCCAAATGCAATTCCCCCAATTAAATATCATCTGCTGTCTACCTCGAACTCCTCCTTAAGTAAGAAGCCTCATCATCTTCATCCCCATTCCCGTTAAAGACTCACAAAGAATAGAAACTAATTTCCCAATTACGCTCAACAAACGCGCGTTATTGTTCCCGTTTCAATCGAACCAGTTACCAGTCTCATCCTTAATCTCCAACTTAATATCTCTAGGAAATATGGATCGACCTTACATTTCACGCTATTCCTCCCTCTCATAATAAACTCCCATCATCCAAATGTCATTTCTTATTGAACCGTTGGGAGATAAAATACCAAAAGCATCCTTAAATATCCTCTCAACCACCACCCGACATTTTAAACTACTCACAAACCTCTCCACGTCTCAACGAGCCTTCACAAATCTCCAAACCAAAAATCCTTAAATGTCTTTCGCAGGATCCCCTCAGGACACCAACTCTACACGACTCAGCAAGACGCGTACTTCTTTCTGGAAGAATCCCACAGCCAATCTTAATCTTTTAATATCAAAACCCTAAAACCTTCAAAAAGTCTCACACTGACACACAATCTCTCTCTCTCCCTTAATCCTTCCATAATATTTTTGCATAACCCAAATAGTTACACAACCATCTCTCTGGCTGACCTTGTAAACGAACCAAACAAACTCAAGAACAGATTTGGAGCAATCTTAAAACCTTAAAATCGAAAGGACTAGACGTGTGAATCATCTGACCACAAATGTAATCATATCTTAATGACAAGTGTAGATTAGTATTGCGCAATCAGTGAAATCCGAGACACACACACAGATACAAACACAATCTCTCACTCCTTCCCAACATCTCGTAATCCCATCAATACCTCTCACAGATCGAAATCGATACGCACTCACACAACAATAACCAAACCTCAAACAGTTTATGAATCAACCAAGGCTGACTCCCCATCTTCCTCGTGTGTGAGCCAATCCCTAATTACTCCTGTCAAAAATGCTAACCACACAATTCCAAGTCAAAACAGGACTCATTAACTCTCTACCTTTCACTAACTCACATTCCTAATGCTTCATCATCTCTCCATCCCATCCAGCCCTTTACGTATTATTATAAGAATGATGAGTTCCCTTCTTACATTGAGTCACCCTCAAGGGTTCATTTAAACGGGGTTTCCGCATGTCTGCCACGAGGAAGGTGTAGTCTTCATTTCCTAAAGGAAGTGTCACTCTATTTGGCTTCATCTCCCGCAACCACATCCACCATTCTTCATCATCTCCAGGAGATCATCATTTCATATTAAGGCTCGAATTCTTCCCTCAAATCCCCCCAACCAGCAACTACACACACACCAAAACTACCCACAAAAAACGAAGGTGCGTGAAAAACCTGTCATTACACTTGTGCGTGCAATAACCACTTCCAGTCATACGAAACTACTACAAATGTCCCTACATAAACCTCCAACTCCCATTATTAAATCCTCCTGGACAAAATAATCAAAATGTATCCAACTCACAAGTCATACAACCCCACCAACCAAACGGAACAAAAACATCCAAATTATTTCCACTAGCAACTTTTAAAGTTCCTCTCCAGTGAGGAGATCACTCCAAATGTCATCGCTTAACGCTTCGCTTATTCGCATCTCTCCCTTTCATCCTTTAAGCTTAAGCCCTTCATTCATTCATACAAATTAAATCAAAACGATACAAATAACAAAATTATCAAAACTCATCTCCCTTTTTAACAAAGTTGAGTTGGACCCGACTTCCTGACGTTTTCTTTTGTCTCCATTTCAATTAGTCTCATCCATCTCACTCCAATAAAACACTAAATACCTCACGCACCTCTTCCTACACACAAAACTCTGTCACCTTTCAAAATATACACCTCACGCTTATCTCAATAACTCAATAGTCTGCATAATAGTTAGCCAACTCTTAACAAAAGGATTACACATTCCTATCCCAAACAAATAACCCTTCCACCACCAGCAGCTCGTAAATAAACGAAGGCCTGGAAACGAGCTACTTATGCTCTCCGTGATCATAAACTTCACCGTCAGTCTGTGACAACTGCAGTAAAATGCAGAAGCTTAAATAGACACAATGGAATTTATGATTCAAAACTACCAGAGGATCATATTTTTCAAAATCTCTCTTAAACAACGCCATTCTTTGTCCATTCTTTCATTTGACTTTCTCATTCCCCCACCACCACTCACAAATCCCAGTCATTACAACAAAAAAACTCTCATGTTAATTTTATTGCTACACACGCAGTAGTTCTACTTCAAACTACACTCATCGTCACACAAAAACCACTCCACACCGTCCCACAATAATAACAACCCCGTCATTTAAAACTTTAAACCACTCCGACTCCAACGTGATTTCCGATTCCTCTTTAAATCTTTAACATTCAAAAGACCCGTCTGCAAAAAGTCTGATGAAGGAGGAAACTCAGGTATGACTGAGGTTGCCATTCATCCACTCTGCCCTCAGATTGCGGTCTCCTTTTTTCCACTCAAATCAATCTCAAACTCAAAGCAGATAAAATCTCAATCAAAATTACTTTTGAACAGCTTTGATTTCCATCCATCCACACCTCCTTCTCCTTACTAATGATCACGAGAAAGACAGAGAGGGAAGGGGTGGTGGTGGTGGTGGGAACTCTGGGGAATCGGAGATCCGATTATTAGACGACATTCATGTCCAAAGGGAACAACGACATGCCAAATGATCTTTTTGGATTACACACGATTTTGACCTCATTCCGTATTCCCCATTATTCCCCGTAATATTCCTCCACTCCCTCTCCAATATTTGATTACCATGTAATCCCCACCACCACCACCCGGCTTTTACTCTCTCCAGCCATTAAAACTTCCCCTACACTTCTATTTTTACACACGCTCGACTCCAACAAGACTCTCTTCGTGTGTCGACTACTTTTCCCCTCCAAGCAAAGGTTACTGGGGAAATCAGTCTACTACTGGAATCGATTAATGGTCATCTAGGGAGAGAGGGTCATCATAGAGACAGAGAGGACTCATTGAGGAATCGAAGTGATGACACAGACTGTATGACATTCTTGGAGGAAGAGTGCAATCAGTTGTCGGCAGTATCGGTTTCCTCAGCCAGGGAAACATATGAGGAGGAATGTAGAGGAAGTAAGAATCTCGAGATCATCTTCTTGATTGTTGAGGGAGGAATCCAGAGTGCCTATGCCTCTCCCCGTTGCACTACTTGCACAACTTCATTGTTCCCATACACTTTAAACCTCCTGACGAAGACTTGCTGGTGCATATTCCTCTGCTGTGGGGATAGTCTACCTGACTCACTCACCCTCACCCTCGCAGTACGTCAGTTCTCCTCAACCAGCCCTCATCTCCTGGAACCTCTACCCGCACCCACACTTATCAAATTCTATCTCCAGTCAATCCCGAACACAGTCCCCATGGCTGCCTACGCTTCATACCGGCACATCGAACTCGACAAGATCGGAAACGGAAAGAAACGGTGAGTCCATCCATTTCTGTATCCTCCGCTGACCATAAATCCTCTCATCCGTCCACTTAACTCAAACTTACCAACTTTATCGCAGAATCTCACTCAACACTCCGACCAACAACAAAACCAACAACGGGACCCGGAATGAACCCAATAAAGCCACACCAAACAACCGGTCAGCTACTTTTCACTCAATTTCTTATTAATATGCTTCATAACATCTCGTCCATTAAGCCCAGTTTCCCTATTGTCTCCATCCTAATTACTCACTTGTCCTTAAACCATAAACTTCCCATTCAATTACTCATTAATGAGATCTCTGGTGAGTTCCCCAACGTCTTCTAATAAGAAAGAGTGAGACATCACAATCTGCATGAGATGGGAAAGATGAAGGTGTGTGTGTGTGGATTAAGAATGAGATTAATAACTCATTACAGAATAACTGGGCCATCATCAACGTGAGAATCCCATAGTACCTCTCCCTCTACTTAATACTTGATAATTACCCCTTTCAATCCTTAAAACATCCATTCATCATCTCCACCCAACACCCCAGCAGATCCGAATAACTCTAATTAAACCTCACAAGACTATCAATAATTGTCTTCAGATTAAGACACAAACCCCATAAATCTTGACACAATACGAGAGGCATTAAGTAATTAAGCACAAGTGGATTTGCATGAGAGACCAATAGGTAGGTACAAATGCCCTCCGGCGAATTTATGCAGTTTACATAAGTTGAGGAAATGTTTTTATGCAGTTTTATCCTTCCATATTGGTCACTGAACTCATCCTCACTCCACACAGTCTCTCGTCCTTCCTAACAAACGCTTTTCGTACAAATGCACTTGTCTCACATCCATCATTGATTGGAAATGTCATCAGAGATGTGGACAAACTCCTACAACACTCGTTCGATTTGACTTAAACTAAACTCGCCACCCGCAACCCCCCCGTAGAATTAAGTAACTTCCTCTTAGTCACACGAACACACAGAGTGAGTCAGTCTAATTGGAGATAACGACGATGATTCAAGTCATGACTCTGCGGTTCCCCGTATCTCCGTCTCTCGTTAAGGTTTAAGGTCACTCTATTTAACTTCTGTTACCCAAACCCAATTATTCCCATTGTAATTAGTTTCCAAACAAAACTACAAAACCACCCACGGGCCATAATTGCCACACGGCTCTCATTCCCCCGCGTGACCTTAACAAGACCCCTCCGTCCACTTCATAAGCTCTGTACACTGCAAGTCACGAGGAGGAAATAAGGTTTCGAGTGCAATTTAACAGCCAAATGAGATTTGTGCCTTCCAGGCTTTCGAGAGAAAGTACATCCACAGATTTGTTCATTCGTTAAGGAGTAGAAAAAGGGAGAGAGATGCAGGAGAAGGCATGGAAGGGAGATGTGCCTCTGAGCTAATTTTAGCCCAGGAGGAATCGTGAGACTGCAAATCCACTGCAGCAACCAGAATTGCATTTCGAAGGAAATGAAGCGTGGACGCCTGATGAGATTTCCTTCCTTCCAAATCGCAGGTTGCTCTGTTTTTCCATTTCAAACCAATCAGAGACGGAGAGTAGAAATGACGAGAAAACTTAATTACAAAGCCAAATACAAAACGTGGCTAATCGGAGGACCATCAAGGAAGTCATCATCTGGAAGCTAAAGCATCATTCATTCCCTCCAAGTAAAAACGCATCTGAATGTCGTGAGGTGATTATTTCACATTTCAAGAAATAAACTTGGCAATCATTCCTCATTATTACCAAAAACAAGGCAGCCTTCTTCTCAGAAAGCTCAACACTACTTTCAAGACTCTCAAGACTTTCAACTGTCCCTTATTCCTCAGCCACTGCCAACTTCTTCTACAGTTCCTCTCACAGTAGTGGCCCAAACAGATCCCTGCTGACTCTAACAAAATAACGCTTTATAATTGGAAGAGAATAGAAGAGAAATCAATTGAAGGAAATCCAATTACACGAAAAGTGAGATGAGATCTCGAAACAAAAGCGAGTCAATTAAAATCGGTAGGATAGCGAAGGCAGTAGGGGATTATTTTAAGTCACCAACAATCAGGGCAACACCTACTTTCCTCCTCGACTCATCACCAGTCGTGATCGTTAACACTCAACAGAGTCGTGGTCCCCACTTGATGAACAACTAATAACCACACTTTTTAGTTCCTTCGTCCTAATGCTAATTGCACTTGTAATTAAACCCTCAAAATCCCTTCTTACTCTCCGTAGTCTTCATCTACATGGGAACCCCGAATCATTAAGAACCCATGAGGAAGGATGTGTGGGCAAATCCACGCTTAATCCTCCGAGGTCACCTCTGAAGGGAAACTGCTGATGATAACACAAGTACAAAGTCAAAACCCAACAAAAGCACACTTCCTCTCATTGATTTTTACTCACAATAGCATCGATAACTCACTATCTCCCTCCTGATAAGCCCCTTTCATTCCTCCTTCTTAAACACTCTTTCTTCTAGTCACATCAAACTTGAGTTCAGGGTCAATCATTACTCACACACTCGCTTTGATCATCCCCAATTCATCCAAACTTCGTTAGCCAAACTCTCAGAGAGGAAATGATAAAAAATTAGTCTTTTATTAATACTGTGGGAACTTACGCCAACAACATTCCTTTCATCGCATTCATTCGCTCCAGATTAAAGAGACAGACACACAACCATCCACAGTAGCAATAATAAAATATGAAAGTGGTGAAAGATTGATTTCCCCTGATAACCTCGAAATAACAGAACAGGTTGATGAGTCCTGCGAATTCTTCGTGTCTTCATTATACACACCAGACAAATCACTACCTTCCTTGTCATTAATCTCGCCTCGTGAATTAGTCGTGATGCCCATAATCTCGCACACGATCTCATCTGGATCCCCCCACAAACTCCCTCCCCATAATCCCTTAATGAAACCCCGTCACTTAAACTGTCTCCTAATAAGCCTCATAACTAACAATTAACATCATCTCTTCTTCTTCTTGACCCTTAAGGGAGAAACCGGTTGAGAACACAATACCCAGGAGTATCTCTGTATACGACGAGTAGATCATGTTTTATTCCTTGTCAGAATTCTTTATTACTTAAACTTCCTCCATTCACAAGAAGACGAAGGAGAAGCCGGTGGAGTGCATTAAAATTCAACTCATGGAAAGAAGATTAGAGAGACATCTAATCATGTTACACACGTGATCTCCGTGTCATGTTCCCCTCTACAGATGTAATGACAGCTTGTGTGGCTTCAATTCCAACAAATCACATGTACTCTCACAAACTAATCAATCTTTCTTACCCAGAATTAAAACTCTCACAGTCTATATAAGTTATGGCCCATTCTTCCATCCGGGTCACACGATCTCACACACACACACTAACAGACTCTCCCCAATCATGACAATGTCATAAAACCAAATTCATTACTTCTACAGTCTAAACCAAACCAAATAGTACCAAATTCACTCCTCAGCTCACCTTCATAATATTCCCTTCCCGTCATTAACTTTCCCCACAATTAAAGAAAGCCTTCAATAAATGTCTCCAATGTGTCCATACCTCACAATACCCTCTCTTATCATCTCTACACTATAAACCTCCTTCAATCAAAAACCCATCAAAATTCCTCAACTTCCTCTTCAACCAAAAAAGTTATTGAAACCCATCAACTCAAATATCTCCAAACTCGTAGGAAATTAATCTCTTAAACCTTTGAATTCCCATAAAGATAAACTTGTTCAATTAATTAGTTGGATCTCAACCAAACACAACAAAATGAGTAGTACACTATATGATACACTATAGCTCGTTGTTTTAATGGGAACATAAATTGTAAGGAATAGACGAGGGCAATTGGTATTCCGCAGGTGTCAAAGTCTTTGGCGTAACTGCTCATCTGCTCACTCTCATAATTGGCACATCAAATCAGCACGTAACAAATTGAAACACGAGGCAGATCACCAGATCGCTTCTACTACTTCTCTACTACACATCTCCACATCTCCACATCTACAATGAAATCACTACTACTCTTTGCCAACAACAACCGACAACCACCACCACTCCAACCTGTTAACCACTTCTTCTCTATATATTTCAATCTCTTCTACTCGCAAGTTATTTCAAGTCCAGATTCATATCTTCTACAAACCCAAAATTTCTAAAGCCATCCAAAGTCTCCTTCCTCTTAACCTCTTGTAAATATTTACTCAAACATAAATAAACTCATTAAGTGTGTTTAGACTCCCAACCCAAGTTCTCACACTTTCCTACTTGACATATGGCTCCAATGAATCTAACTGAATTATAACTGCTCTTCTTTCTCACCATTTAATCACATCTGCCACTTTAATACTTTAATCCACCACCACCACATCTCTCCATCCTCATATACTTCCTTCCGACTGACCCAACACTGTAATACAATATTTAACATTTAACTCTCTCTCCATCGTTTCATGCCTCAAATACTCTTTTGTCTAATTCCTCACTTTAAATCGAAAGTTGAGACGGACTGTTGAGCAGTTTCATGGCTTCATGGTGAGATACGCACTTTCCGTTTCTTCGCCACCTCTTAACTTAATTAAGCCTTCCCAATAATAAGAATAACCATCTCCCATACTCCTCATCATCCGGCCCCAATTTTTTAATGAGAAGTAATAACTCAAATCCATCAGACACGCTGACTCCTCATCAAAACTAGGTCTCTATACCTCATCCCCTACTACTCCATTCCTCCTTGGCATTGACATTCTAATGCATCTTAGAATCATCCTCCCTCAACTTCATCCCCTCATACCCCAGATATCTCACCTCCCTCCATCAACAAGACACTTTCCCCACACACAACAATACAAGCCCTACATCTCATCAAATCAATCAACCCCTCCGAAACAAACGTCAGAAAGGAATTTGCGACTCTCTTGCGGCCACACAAAACAGTCCGTCTCAAGATTCCTCTTGATCGATCGTCTTAAACAAATTCCCTTCCATTCTTTCTTAAACAACCAACAAAATATTTGAATATGCATTAAGAAGAGTAACTTCCAGAACATCTCATCATTTCCCTATCATCCAAACTATAATAATATTCTAATTAACAAACTTTTGCTACTGGGAGAGTAAACCACTAACAAATCACTAATCACAGGCGATTCACCACACACATCATTAATACCCGAGGCAGTCACACACACATATACTTCTCTACATACTTCTCTACACATTTTTCTATACACTCCTCCAAATAAGAAGCAACTGATAATTAAATAATGTCACTGGCATCTTCATCCAACGCGGTGGTCCACCCTCAACTTCCTCATTCCCTAGAGAACTTTATATGCGAGACTCAACCACAACTCTCCATAAAATCCACATCTCCGTACCCAAATCCACTTAAAGTCCTCCAACTCTCAACATCTCCTCACACACACAATAAGAAACAAATAAGCAGCCCTTGACACTCTAATCTACAAACCATCTCCAAACTAACGGGACTCCCAACCAAATGTGTTTTGAATCTCCATCAACATCATTTGTCTATGAATGACTACACTTCTTCAACTTCTTCAACGTCTTCCAACATCTCGAGAGGTTATTAATACAGCCTCTCTGCAAATCACACCGCAGAACGGGGATTCACTCTTCTTACTCATCTTCCGGTTCCTCTCTACACAACAATAAAAACCCCCATGACACATCAGATGAACATCTCTGGAATATTTCCATTTCACGAGCCCTTTTTACTCACTCACACTTGGCAGCCTCCAAAATTGCAAAATAAATAGCGAAAAACAGGAACAAAAAAGGAAAAACCATTTCTATTTTTGGTCTCTCCTCCTCCGTCTGTCCATGCGTCGATTAACCTCGACACACTCTGGACACAGCAATAATGTCAAAAATGCATCTCTGGAAATGCAATTCGACCATTTCGACCCCGAAGGAGAAGGTAGGACTGTATATAGTAGGACTGTATATAGCCAAGTGTATAGGGAGTTATAGGAAGAGAGTGACTAGGAGGGACGGAGGGAGTGAGGGTTGTTGTGTGTAGCCCGGCGATCATCATCAGTTCCTCTCGCACTCTCCGCACGGAAGGTCCTCTCGCTCCTCACTCCTCGCATCTTAACGTCTTTTCTTACCCACCACCACCACCGCCGTCGCCGTCTCACTATTATGGCCAACCGCAGGTTCGTGACCTTCGTCCCCCACTAGCCCCCACTAATCTAGAGTTTACCGTCTTGGCCTCTGGTGAAGAGGGAGAATGTTAAGAAAGCAGGGAGGGTGAGAGGGTCGTCCACACAGTGAGCCACCCTCCATCCCTCCGTCCTCCTTTTCTTGTTGTTCCTGTCTCTCATGGAAACGACGTCACTCAACGGCTTCCAGTGACTCATCCACGGAGCATCCACAACCCTTCCTTCCTACCCTCCTTCCTTAATACTTCTCCACTCACTCAACCTCTTCTCCACAATTCCATGTCTCAGGTGGTCATCATCATCATCTTCTACTCCACTACTAGTTGTCTCACTCTCTAACGATCCCCACACGTGCTCCGCTCCTCACTAATTATCTACCCCAATTAATGAATGCGTTTCTCATGTTTCCAGAATCACCCGACCTCCTGGTGGAGAGTCAAGTGACATTTTCGGTTCGTCCCCATCGTCAACTCCACCCGGCACTCCCCGGAAGGTCAAGAACTACATGGCGTCCACTATCTTCACTCCAGAGAGCCAGGGACAACAGCAGCCTCAGCAACTTAAGGTTCGACAACGGCCTGAGAACGACTCGTTCAATCGCCTCTTTGGAGCCAATGGAGACGCTGTCGATGGAGCCACCACACCTCGAGGAAAAAACCAACCCAAGGGAAACATTGCTGGAATCTTCAACGACGAAATCGGAGTGAACGGTCGCGCTAATGGACACACCACTAACGGGCAAGCTAATGGACATGGAAATGGACAGACCAATGGTCACACTACCAACGGACACACCAATGGCCACTCCAACGGAACCAATGGACATTCTAACGGAAATGAAAATGGAAACGGGTCCATCTCTTCTGGAGCCAGCAGCACTGGATCTGTCACTCCCAACGGTAGCATCAATGGAGACGCCAAGTCCAGTGAGTCACTATGAGTCACTCCAACAACCCTTTAATTAACAAGCTCTTATCTAACATGTCTCTTGTTTGTGTAGACGGGCATTCTCAAGGAATTCCATTGACTCCAACCCGTCGAGTTCCTCCAGGAGGATACTCATCCAAACTCTGGTGAACCCGTTGCCGACCCGACGCCGCCGCCGCCGCCCATCTCTCTCTTCTTGCCGGACTCACAGATGAACGCGCAAAAAACCATTTTTACTTCGGATATTTGAATACATAGGATAAGAGTAGGTAGATATGATCGATAAGTCTGAAGTGGGAACCCCACTGGATAATCTTCCATCTAAGAGAACAATTAGGCTGAGGAAGACTGTCTCACCATCAAGTGTACTTTCCACCACCCGTTGACCAAAGCTTTCTTTTTTATTTCAGCTGTAGCTCCAAAATTCATACATTATCCGCCGCTTAGCTTTTAAGTAAACCTCCCCTACTATTTAATCTTTTAAAGAATACTTTTTACGAGCATCATTCTCTCCATTGCATTGCGTATTTAATAAATTGGTGCTTTATTTAGAAACACAGAGTTTCCTTATTTACATACGTCTCTCATATTTCATACGCAGATCCACTTCATCTCCTTATCTCCACAACAAATCCATCCACACACACTGGACAGTGGACAATAATGTACTGCATAGAAAAGGTCCTTCACCTTATCATCATGATACTGAGGAAGATGATAAACGTTGGATAGACACACGTGGCGCCCTCTGGTGGGGAGCGGAGGAGGCGCTGAGGTGGCAGAGTGGCCAACGGGGTTCCACGTGTCCATACTGTCACTAGAAACCTCACTCACTCCGCACCACCGGCACTCACACTTCATTATCAACAAACACCTCACCACCGTAAGTCAACTCTCTCTCTCACTTAAACATATCGAACATTCATCCAACTCTTATCCACAGGGTCCTCAGTCTCTGAACAATGAAGGGTCTCCTCCTCACCGCGGCGACGGCCTTTGCCGCCATCCTCCTCGTCTCCTCCGACACCCCCTCCACAGGCTCCCTGGGATCCTCCGACGACCCTGCCAAACTCCTCGTCTCAAAACAACTACTCAACAAGTACGTCGTCGAAAGCATGGACGTTGTCATCAAGTATTCCATTTACAACGTCGGAGCCGTCACTGCCACAGATGTTCAACTTAAGGATCCTAGTTTCGGTCCGGATTTCCAAGTCGTCGGCGGACAATCTGAAGTCAACTTTGGAAGAATCCCTCCCGCAGCTAATGTCACCCACACCCTTGTCGTCAGACCAATCAAATTCGGATACTACAATTTCACCGCTGCCCAAGTCACTTACAAGTCTGGCGATGAGTCCTCCGAGGTAATTAATTAACTACCTTCACAAACTTACCTGGATTAAGTATTAACTAACTTCCTTTTTCCATATACAGATCCTTCAGGGTTGGTCCTCCGAACCAGGAGAAGGATACATCGCTGCTTTCAGGGAATTCGACAAACGATTCTCTCCCCATTTGGTAAGCGATATTAATACTCACCTTAATTTATCCCCAGATGGTCACAAGGTCTCCTATTTTCAGTTGGACTGGGCCGCATTCGCAATTATGGCTGTCCCACCCCTCGTGATTCCATTTATGTTGTGGCACTCCAGCAAAGCCAAATACGAAGCTGTTCTTCTCTCCAAAAAGTCCAAATAGAACAAACGTCCTCAACTCTTTCATTCGTTCCAATTCGAATATTCTCTACTCAAAATCCTTAAATCCCAGACTGCATAATAAGCAAACCATTTTTCAAATAACTCCAGGTGCAAAAAACTGATCTTTAGTTAATGTTTATTATGGTGAGGTTGTTCATTTTGTGATGTCGTCGTGTGGACAAGAAGAATGTGTTGTACTTGCGTATGGGTTTTATTGAGTGTGTTAATCCAATGGTATATTATTATTATAGAACAATTCTTAATCCCTTTGTAATTGATATGGATCCATATGCATTTTCTCATTTAGAAGAACCTTAGCAAGTATTTCTTTTACTGAATGAGAGAAGAGAGAGATTGTTCGTGTGTGAACGTGTCAAACAACATCAAAGTGATACTTTTCAATAAACAATAAACCACTCAATTAACATATTTGTATCACACCATTTTATTACAAGTCTTTTGAGTTTTCACTTAAGGCGGAATGATTTAAGGTCACTTGTGTGTGTGTTTTGACTTCCGTCCCCGTCCCCGTCGTCGTCATCTCCAGTCATATTACAGCTTGGCCTTCACCTCTGCCAAATCCACGTATCCTCCTGTATTCATCACACAACTCAACTTAATCTTCAGATGCAGTTAGACGTGTCGATCCAACTCACCCGAAATGACAGTTGTGTCTGACTCCTTCGTCTTTACTTCAAAGTGAATTCGACTTCCTTCCCGCCAAGTCAACACTTGCAGAGTTTCTCCGGGATACACTGGCTTCGCAAATCGACCCTGTTCCCCATTTTAATGTTAATCTCTATCATCCATCTTCCCTTCTTTTGTGCTCAACCTTTATGGCTTTGAACAAAGCAGGATCCGATCCAGCGTACTTGTCCAGAATTAATCGACAAGCAATTCCATAGCTGCACAGACCATGTAGAATCGGTCTGGAGAATCCTCCCATCGCAGCAAAGTCCGGGTCAATGTGCAGCGGGTTCAGGTCACCCGACAACCTGTACAGAGCTCCTTGCTGTTCAGTCGTCTTGTACTCCAGCACAGCGTCAGGATTCCTCTTGGGAGGATTCACCGGTCGAGTGATTGGCTTGTTAGTATCCCGTTTCCCTCCAAACTTCCCTGCCCCCACTTCAAACACGGACCACTCCGACGTGAAAATTCGACCGTTTTCGTCCTCCCCGTCAACTAAATCATCCACACGAGTCATTAGTCATCACCTAACAAGATTATCCACTCTCTATTTCACCTTTAATCACATACACCGCTCCAGAAATCTTGTCCATCACATCCACAACACGACTAGTCATAGTGACCTCCCCGGACGAAGGAAACGGCCTGTCCAACTCAATGTACTGCTCCCCATGGAGGATCTTCGTAAAGTCCACATTCAAACTCGGAGCCTTCAGGATATCAAACATACAATTGAAGGCCGGAACCACAGCAAACGTCGGCAGAACACGAAAGTCTTCAGCGTTTTCATACAAAAAGTTCAGTGCCTGGGGGTCAGACGTACTCATCCCCACTGCCATAAAAACACATCGTTAACCTCTTGACCTCAGCACACATTTAAATCCTCACCTCCCAAAGCATACAGAATGGCACTGCTGATCGTGTACTTTGCTTTCGTCTCCGGAAACACAACCTCAGGCAGCGTACTTCGTGTCACGTTCTTCAACTTGGCTCCATTCTCCTGAACCCTCAGCGCGTCAAGGAATTTCCCCATCGCTTCCTCAGGTCCGTTCGGAGAGTCAGAGTCACTCATGTCCGTTATCTCACCCCACTTGTCCCTCACTTTCTCCGGACTCAGCTCCTCATCCAGCGTCTCCCTCAGCACCGCTCCCTTTGACCGATTCCACTTGTCTACAACAAACAAATTCAAAAACCACCCACCAACTTATCTCAGCCTCCTTACATCGCGCAGCGAAACCCGCAGCAGCTTCCACAATAACTCCATTGTCCTCGCACTCCTCATGACACATCCACGCAACCACCGGAGCTATCAACTCTGGCTTCAGGGCGTCATGAAGATCTGCGCAACCAACAAGCCAATTCAGTTCACCACTAAACACTCCCCTTACCCTTTGACCTCACCAGGCGGAAGAATATTCTCCGTAAGCCTCGACCCAGCCATAGGCACTATCACATTCGTATGAATATTAAACTTGGCCCCTTCCTTCGCCAACGTATTCGAAAACCCCACAAGCCCCGCTTTCGCTGTCGAATAATTCGACTGTCCAAAGTTTCCCAGAATTCCAGCCACCGACGACGTATTAATTATCCTTCCGTACTGCTGCTTCCTAAAAATATCCCACGCCGCCTTCGTCGTCCTGAAAGCCCCAGTCACGTGCACCTGATTCACCAGCTCCCAATCCCCTCCCGTCATCTTCACAAAACTCCTGTCCCTCAGAATCCCCGCGTTGTTCACAAGCACGTCAACCCGACCGAACTTTTCCACCGCTGTCTTTATTATATTCTCCCCCTCCGTCACTGAATCGTAATTCGGAACCGCCTTCCCCCCTACAAACACAACGTTAACTCACCTTCCTTCACTTAATCTCCTCCAATTCTCACCTTTCCTCAGTATCTCCTCAACAACCAAGTCCGCCGCCCTCGAACCACTCCCAGTCCCGTCCTGACTTCCCCCCAAGTCATTCACCACCACCGAAGCCCCCCTCTCGGCAAACAACATCGCGTAGGCCTTCCCCAACCCCCCTCCGGCCCCCGTCACCACCACCACCCTCCCGTCAAACCTCAGCAACCGATTCATCCTGAAAATCACAAAAATAAATCTCCAGCACAAATGAACTTTGCTCTGAGACTAAACAACAACTTCTCCTCCAGTTTTCCTCACCACCACAACCAACCACACTACGCAAATAACTCTCATCCTTATCATCATCCATGATAACCTCTCCTCGGGTCACCAACTAACTTACTTGTTTGTGGCCAATGATCTCCATGTCCCTCGAAGAAAACTCATCCTCTCCAAGACTCCAGCTGAAAATCTTCTCACTGGAACTTGTCCAACAAGTGCGGCTTTTTCTCACACCTGCCACATGCCCACCGACCAACAACAAACCACTTCACTCGGAACCAAACGACCTTCACCATTCACATTTCATTATCTCACATGGCCTGCATGACGTAAATACAATTCAAATGTCTCGACACAACTCACACACACTTTGCATACACTAAAAAGAAGCGTATGATGTGCGTATGCATGCATAATAGCATCATACAAGATGATCAGTACCAATGCTTTATTACCTGGCAGCTTTGCTTTGTATTCGTAGGGATAAGCCGAATAAGTTGGGTGCGATAAGCTCAGAGGATGAGGATTTGATGTGAGGAAGTTAATAATAAACACAAACAAAGGTTTAACTTAATTTGAAGAACCAATTCAGCCACTAGGATGCATAACGTGGGATGTCGTGGGGCAGTGACCGTTCCAACTGTCGCGACAAGTAAACAAAGTGTCGGAGGTGCAGTGAGGGAGGCGATGGTGGCGCCTACTGCAGCGGACGGTCAACGCAACACACTCGCCTCCTTTTTGAAACGGCCTCACCACTTTCCGGTTTCTCACTCCTCCCTCTCTCCGCTTTCTCTCAGCCCTCCGTGGACTCTAATGAAAAAACTTTTGGCTGAGGAGGCCTTTAGAAGTGGTGGAAAGGAGTTGCAGTGTATGTCCGCCACAGTAGGCGCCACCATCGGATGCTTTCACTCGCTCTACGGCATATCCCGCTGATCCAAGGGATGCAGACATTTCATTCCATTCGGGAGAACCGGAAGGTCTTCAGTTACCTCAGGAGTTACTCCACTCGTTCATGTCCAGTTCGCTAAACAGGCATTTCTGGTTGTATCTGAAATGGTTCATAGAGTTTCTTATGTTTCTCAGTACAAAAAGGGACAGCTTTTCTTTTAACGTGGTTAATGCATGCACGCAGCTGTAGCAGACTTGGCATTGTGATTTCTGGACAAAGGAAGCGTCGGCCTGGTTGTCTCCGTCGGAAGCTCCGTCCACCAAGCTTTCTCACAGCATCGTCGGCTATGTTGCTGTTGGTCCAGCAAAGTTTGTTAGCGTCTATACAACTAAAATTCGGCTTTGTCTTAAGCTTTTGTCTCCGGTGAGGGCATTTGCAAGGTGGACTTTGTCGGAATAACTTAGAACAACACAACGGTTTCGAAATCCAACCGATTTATTGTAACGTGTGTGTGAAGTCTTCTAGGTCGCTTTCCCAGAGTCATGATGGTCAGTTATTTCCCTGAGTGACAAGGGGGAGAATGTCGTAGTCATTTCTTGTGGTTTCTTTTGTTCCAGAGTTTCCAGAGTCCGTACATGAGCCCCTTCGCTGGAAGACATCCAGTCTACCTTCAAGACGTAGGGATGGCTGTGATTTCGGAGGAAGTGCAATCAATTCGTCTCAACGGAAGATGGCTCACGACTTTGTGTCCGCAGTGCGGCATAGGAAACCCCTGCAACTACACTTGCCGCGGTCCTGTTGGATTCTG
>JAQGAB010001076.1:0-19020 GCA_034696565.1 Isotomurus graminis
AATTTTGGTGTTGAAAAGATGAATTATTAATATAATTTATTGCTGATTAGCCGAATGTGAAGTACGCCCTTCGTTTGAAGAACCACGGAGGAAGAACGTGCAACGGCGATGGGGGAATTTCTGTTCTCCGTTGTCCTGATGGAACTGTTTTTACATTTAGTTCATGCTCTTTGAGTTTCAATGGAACAAACCAAATCCGTGGACAATTGCCTAATATTCTTTACTTTCGGTATGACGCTATGACTTGCCAATTCATTTTACCTCAAAAACTTCACACTGATCTTGAAACCTTTGAAAACAGAAATCCAGAAGATTCCGAGTCTCGCCAGAAGGCTAAAGCTGTAGGGGAAATGCAAGCAAGGAAGTGTGCCCAGAAAATGTCCAACATAATTTTTGACAGCGCCAAAGAGATATTTCTGCTGTCATCTTTGGAAGGATTTTATGAGCTACCTCAGTGTTCATTGGTCACAACGCTTCTTCCATCGATAGTGGCACATCTTCCTCGGCTGGCTGTGTCCAATCTTAGGGTATGAAACTTTTTATAACATTCGTAGGAGAAAATGAATGTGGGCTGAAAATTGGTTTGACTTCTTTAGAGCTGTGTAGACATTCTGGAGCAAATACGGAGGATCCTACCACTAATTTCAGACTTAAATAACAAACTAAACAGCACTAGGGTAACTGCAGAGACGATTTCCGACGGAGTTCACTTCACTTGGGTTGAAAGTGAACATCCATACAAGCCAGCCGCGGTCTCCCACTACAAGTAATATAAACTTAATGGCTCTTCTCTTTTATGAATTGAAATCCTACGTAAATTTTGTTGGAAATCGCGTAGGGTGAATTTTCCACCTTCTGTACAAATCATGACAGTGGAATTCGACCCGAGGTGCAGTACAGCACAAACTGAAGACAGTTTGCGTCTTTACATTCCTCGAGGAGTGACTACCCAAGAAGTTCCAACAAACCGAAGACTCAGCACTACCGACTCTTCCGCAGACGACCAAGACATTTATTTATCGTACGTCGCCATTCTGGACAAATACTCAGGGAAAGAAAACTGGCCTAAGAAAGCCTTAGTTTTGCCAGGTAATTGAGACTCAAAAGTTGAATGATATAAACTAAGAAAGCCTTTACTAACTGAAATACTTGTGCTTCCAGGAAACGAAGTTCTTTTCTCTCTTGAAACGGCGTCCGACTACGCTCGAGCTGATAAGAATCACTACTTTGGGTTTCGCTGTTTAGTGTCTGGATTCGAAGTGAATCACCATCAAGGACTCCAAAGATTGGAAATAGAACTTGCATATGTCGGGGGATTGTGTGCCTACGAACTTATCAAGAAAGAGCTTATTTTGCCTCCTGTCTCAGGTAGTATGATGAAAACCTTATCAGCATAATACAACTTTAACCAATTCCTGACGTTTACGGTTTCCTATGAAGGTGAAGAAGTTGAGACGAGTTCCGAATCAAGCGTTCCGGACACAAAAATGATGGAAATTTGCCTTAAACATCAGCAACTCTTTGCAAAAGGAATAGGACTGGAGTACTTTCCTGATGTACAAGAGGCTTTAGATGGAATCGTTCCTTTAAGGTATACAACATTTTGTTTCTCTGTAGTGATCCACAGATTGATTTTTAATTTATATGTTGAATTTTCAGTTTCAGTTATTACTTACTTATGTACTTTTATTTTGTTAAGTTGTAATTTGCTGTTGTTTAACTCTATTGTAATAGCGTCTATTAAAACAGTTTTATTTTCCAAGCGCTGTGATTATTTTATTTCTTTGAGCAAACTTGCTTTCTTCTTGTGTAACTGTAATATTTTCATCAATATCAGTTTTCGTAACTGAAAGTGTGAGAATTTACTGAGGCAAGAAATGAGTTGGTTGGAGGCGTCCATTCATTGTAACTATAATTTATTTGCGTTAATACTAGCAAACGGCATAAACGGCTTGACACATGCTTAATTAACAACATTAATTACGGAGTGATACAAGTGAGACACATTGTGCACAATCAAGCTGTATATAGTATGTAGTATAGGTACATCGCAATAATGTAGAATACCATTTTGCATTAGACTTGTGATTTCACCGCGAACTTAATAAGTAGAGAACTTACAACTATGCGTGTGGATTAATTCTATGCAGTCTCGGAGTGTACTCCCCTATTGTCTATGATAATTTCGACTTAAATTATTTCACATATATAGCGGATTAAAACAAGACAGTCAAAAGAAGTTTGGCTTAATATAACATACCTAACGCGATTAATATAAGCAACAATGTTCGGAGGAATCAACAACCTTTCGATATAACTATCACTTAAGTTTACGAATGACTTAAATTTTCAAAAAAGGATTGTAAATGACTATACGATATGATTGAAATTATTAGACCATTATTGTGAATCAACTTGAGAGTGAAGCAAGTCTCAAGACTTATTCACAAGTGAGTTGAAATGGAAGGACTCGATGGAATGGAAGGCAGTGGCCGTTTCTTTGGGGAAGGGTTGTTGCTACCAGCAGGAGATGGTTTAGATGGATCTGAAGGGATATTTTTGGGGGACTGGTGTTGTAAGTTAACATCTTGTGGATTATATGGTACCCCTATGACAACAGTGCAGTCTCTGTCAGAGTTCAAGTCGTTGAGTTTGGACGAAAAGTAAAGATTGTTACTCCGATGTCCAGGAGAAAGTTGAGGTATCACAGATGTAGGAAGTGGGGGTGGAGCGTCACCCGTTTGTGCCTCCGTATCAGCAAAGTTTTGCTGCCTTTCAAGTGCTACGGGTATGTTGGACTTGCTGGGATTTATAGTGGACGATGACCCTCCGAGTTCGGCATAAATGTGGCTGTTGAAATCTCGAGGTTCGGTGTACTCACAGAGCATAGGCGACTTTAGAGAAAGTATGGTTGGTTGGTGGTATGGGAGTTTTGATGGTGAAACTATTTTCACTTGGTTGGCATTTTGACCTGCCACTAATTCTGAGTAGATTGGGTCCCCTTTGTGACCAGTGGGAAGGGAAACTAAGTGCTGATGGAAGGATGGTGAAGGAACTTGAGCAAAGGTTGACATTGACTTTCGAGCTTCACCTCGATTATTAGACGTCATAAGTTTAATGGGTCTTCTCGCAGGACTTATCAGCAGCTTAAGAGAATCACTGGAGAGATTGTGAGAGTTAGAATTACTTGGTGTTGGAGGGTCATTAGACTCGTTGCAGATTGTAACGTCAGGAGGACTAGAGAGAGGATATGACGGCAGTGAATCCAAATCGTTAATGGTGTATGTCGCTTGCTTTGGGTTCCAAAAGGAGTCTGCGGTGTGTGAAAGTTTCCCTCTAAGCTCTTCTATAATTTCGGCACTTAATTCTGAAGGCATCGTCTGGACTCCCTTGTCCTCCATTTCCACATCTTTGAGCAGAGCTACTCTGGATCGGAGCGATGGAGTCTCATTTGGGTCTTTTTGACTCATGGCAGCGTATTGGTCAGGGTTTATAGTTTTCACGAACTCCTTGCGGGGCAAATCGCAAGAGATCCCGTTGCTTCCTATAGCCTCATTAGCTTCAACTTTCTCGGATGATTTTGGATGGCGTTTACAATTGCAGCACAATCCACATATAACTACACTTATGAAAATAAGGAAAGCCAGCGCTGCAAACCCATAGGCAAGTAGCTGAAGTATTGGAAACCCAGTGTTCATTGGGGGTTCCACGTCAATCACTTCACTTTCACACATGAATATCTCGGGCGAACAGAGTCGAGATAAATCAGAATAAGCTATGTACCCATCTTCAATCGTAGTTCCTTCGGAACTCAAACACAATTGAGATTTTTTACTTATGGGACACTTGCTGGCTTTAAACATAGCGTCATGAAACCATGATCTGGATCCATTGAGACTAAGCAAAGACGCAAATCTCTTCTCGCAAGAACACAATTTCCTAAAAGTGTTCCCTTCAACTTCCACATACGGCGTTTCTGTAGGTTTGGTTCGAATGAAATCAGTTTCAACATTGGTCCACGTGTTTCCAAGAAACCGTGCAGGCCTTTCGTCATCTGATGAAACGCCATCAGGCTTAGTAAGATCGATTCCATACTTCATAACTTCTTTAAACGTATTATTGACTAAGGAGAAGGTAGTCCAAGACGGGATGATGAATGCTTGAGGATGAGTGCGATTTATTGTTGACCGTTCGATCTTGAAGTTGCTTACAACTCCGCTTAATCCTTCACTCTCCACTTCTCCTATATTGGTGTCTGTCCATGATAGGTGCTGAAAAGCTGAGGCTACAGCTTTACGATGGATCCTTCCAAAAGTAGAATTATGAGCGTAAAAGGAATCTATAAGACTTTTGCTGTAAAATGCATCCGTTTCAAAGTCTCCAACAGAAGTGGATTCAAATATGACCTTGTGAAACATCAAAGATCGTATAAAATTTGGAGAAAATGATCCAACGGTGCAGTTCATAAACTTGATTGTATTCAAATAAGAAGGAAATGACTTAGAGGGAACATTTTGAATCCCACAGGAGTTGAACAACACTACGGTTTTGCTTCCAGAATCTGTAATAGAAAACGATGATCAATTTAGCATGACAATTTAAGAGACAGGAATAAATCAAGTTGTCAATTGACATTCACAGCAATAGGTGTGTATGACATGTAGGTTGCATAGTAAATGTAACTAAAGCCACCAGCGTTGTCATCACATTAAAATGGGTGTGAAAGAAAGATCTCGAAAAAAAGTAAAAAAGGTCGGTGCCGGTGTGGGAAGCAAAGTATGGAAGAAGTGTAGTTCTGTGAAGTCGAGTTCCGGTAGTGTGCTAATTAAGCGTGACACATTATGCATTGACTTCCTGTGTGTTTTATCATCGATAAGGTTTCATTTGCTTTCGTTCTCCACTTGACATGTTTATAAAACAGACTTTTGTAGGTTTCGAATCCTCCTGAAACTCGTTTTGTTCTCTCTCCTATTTATAGTTGCAAATCAGTTTTATGACGAGATTTTTCTGAGCTAGATACGATGGATGGGTAAATGTATGAATGTAGGATAGAGGTATTAAAGGAGATTTCATTTTTAACATATGAAACTGAAATTGCCCTAAAGAAAAGGTTTAGAATGTTAGACATGGTGACTTCCGATGGAGCATCGACAGGTCTTGACGCACACCTTATGGCGTGTATGTAGAACGTGTGTATGTGTGTATATGCTAAGTTTGTAGTTGTAAATTGTACTACGAGGAACAGCAGAGTGTTTCGCTCAACACTTGCTCTTAGTTCCCACAGTTAAAGTGTAAGGACTACATGGATTATTAGAGGAGGTCGTAATGGGATCTCTAAGAACTTGTGTGAACAGTCGTCTCTAAGCTTTAGTCACTCATCATACATTATGTTTGTTGATCCTAATTTCCGTTTATTTTTCTGTGGTTTTATACCCATTGACATGATGAGAGACTTACGAATTTCCATCTAATTCGATAACTTGTACTTGTAGCACAGGAAGTGGGTACGATACTATCTCATCCAGAACCCAGATGGTTCCTTTTGCTTATCTCTTTTACCTAAAGACGATTTATTATTTCTCAAGAACCTCAAAAAACCACTTTACCCGTTTGTGCTTGACACTAAAGATTTGGGATATTAGGGCAAACAATAAGAATGGCGTTTATAATTTAAGGAATATTTTTAGTAGAGTTTACGTGTCTCCTACAAATACAAACAGCGTTTTAATATTTCATCTCTTTTACACACACACACATTATGCGTGAATTACTGATCTCATGTAGACAGGAGCGTTTGAACTCGCAGGCATACTTGAAACTGACTTATGATGATTTATGCATAAATACACAAGTATTAAATGTGTGTGTGTGTGATTCACCCTTACATGAATGAATGGATGAATGAATAAAAGTGTTTGTAGATTGTAGATGAACATATCCTTTTTGTCAATAAAGAGTAGTAGAGAGAGAGGCTGGTGATGGATAAAAAACCTAATGAAATTTAAACGACTTAAATGCATAGATTTATTTTGTGAGTGTGTCCTTCCACTAATTCCATGGCTGAATTGTTTAAGACATACGATGAGATGTATGGAAGGTTTACACGAGATGTGATAGCATGTGTGTATTCACAGGGAAGAGAGGATCAGAAGACTTTGAAGAAAAAGCTTGACAAATCTATAAAAGTGTTTTATTCAGCAGGGACTCCGAAGTGGAGGAATCGAGGAATGTTAGTGTTGGTATCTTTAATATGGGAAGAATTTCTGGCAAGGTTGTGCGGTTGTTTTTGTGAATGGTTGAGATGCCGTGTGTAAATCATTAATGTAGAAAAAGCGTGAGAGAATACGACTCATCTCTCCCTTCGCACAAGATAGGATGGGTACAAATTAAAGATATATGAGTCAACAAGGAGGAAGCGGAGGTCATATAATCACCGCAATTTTTGTAACTAATCAAACACAAAAGATAAGAGAAATATATTTGGTCAAGCAACAAAGAGGAAGTTTCACTTGCCATCGAGTTTGAAAGCCTCTTCGTGTATGATGAGCGATGAAATATTTCTTAGCTCCAGTGTAAACGATACGCTTGAACTTTGAAAGGTTGTGAGGAAATTCTTGTGCAGAATTACTTTTGAACAATTCTGAATTGTCCAATTCCGCACGTCAGATCCGTTTCCTTTCCTGTGGTCCATCTTCTTTACGCTCACAACCTAAAATGATGAATTGCTTTAGAGTTGAATGATTATGTCTGATGGTTGGGGAAGTTTTGTGTGGGATTTGATTAACATGTCATTTAGCTTTCGTTTAAAGCTGCTGTGAAGTATGATGTTAAAATTCAGTGCGATTTATATGGGAAATGATGGGTCATGCATATAAGGTTACTTCGTACCTGATGAGGGTCGCTGCAGGTGCAAACTACATTGGAATTTTTAGAACTTGATGACACTGTGGTTTGGGGTTTGTCGCAGAAGCATCCACGTTGAAGTTGTGTACATGACACTTGTCCAATGTTCCAGGTTGTGTCTCCTTCTTCATCTGCATCTCTACGACGACTTTGATAATCCGATGTGACATAGTCCAGTGTGTTGCTGGCCTTGCCAAAAGCAATTCCACTGACTTCTACCAAATTGATTAGGAGAATAGTCATGAGCACTCGGCGAAGATGCCAGAATGAAGCGAGTGCAACTGATGTTTGGGGATTGTGTAAATTCATCTTGGAAGAATGTGTTGTGTACGAGCTTTTACTCCAGTGACTCTAGTCTACTTTTAGAGTACGCACTTAGTTCTTCCATTGTAGATAAAAGTATGTCTTCTTGAGAGATAGAGATGAATCACTTGGGAAGCAATACATCTCACGTCCAATAAAGAACTATGTAAAGGGATTTCAATTAAGAATAACTTTTGCTGACTGGTGATGTTGTCACTTTCTCAAGTTTATTATCTCAAAATAAAGACTGGACTGACGCCGCTCTCAATTCATCGATATGGACGTACCACAATAATAGTCACTGGCAACTATGGTACGCTGTACGTGTAATAAAGTATTAATATGTACTTGTGGTATGAATCTCTCTCAATAAACACTACGTATAGTCATTAGGTACTGTGTACTTCACACATACACACAAGTTTCAAAACTAATCAGCTAGAGTTGATTCTTGGTTAAACAAGCTGCACACAACACACTTGTTAGCTTCTTTAGGTACGATTTTCTAATGAAACTTAATTTCATGGAGTATTTAAGACGGGTTGGTGAAACATGACTCCTTGGGACGAGTTGAGTGATTCAATTCCAGGAAGGATTTAGGTAGTTCAAAGGACTGTTTGTAATGCTGTGGTTGTGCATTCATATTATTTCATATGCTTCTTTGTACTTGTAGTCCCAAGTCCATTTAGGGTACATCTTGAAGCCTCAAGATTTCAGACGTTCCGTGTAGTTGACAGCTTTGTTCACTCTCCCCGTTAGAGTCGATTATGCTATGCGAAATAAAAATACATGACCCTTGAAATAATGATGGGTTAAATAGAGTGAAGACAACCGTACAATATTATTACGTTTTGTTTTATGACTTATGCGAGGCTAATTTTACTATTTTACGGCTTAAAGATTTGATTACTGAAAAAGTATAATCTTATCT
The DNA here is from genome assembly GCA_034696565.1 of Isotomurus graminis. Taxonomy (NCBI): domain Eukaryota; kingdom Metazoa; phylum Arthropoda; class Collembola; order Entomobryomorpha; family Isotomidae; genus Isotomurus; species Isotomurus graminis. Next base: position 8,138 of record JAQGAB010001076.1, read on the forward strand.
TTTGTCTTGACACTTTTTATCACTTGTTGTTCAACTTCATTGGGTTTTAAGGAATGAAAACAAGATATGGCAGTAGGGATTGTTCTTAAATGGTGTACTGTCTAGGAATATTGAATATTATAGATAAGTTGTTAAAAGTACAGATTACAGAATAAAACTTTATAGAGACTTTAGACCATCACAGCCGAAAATAGTTTAAGTACGTTGGCTTACTTTCTTCAATCGAGGATGTTTGATCCCTGTCAGTCCCTAATAAGTATTTCTGTTCGTTTGGGGATATCGTGTGAACTAAGATTATCGTGAGATATAAGGTCTTGTGAAAATAGGCTTTCTATATTTTTTTCGAAATTTATATTTCAATTACATGTCACACGATAAGGTAAGGAATTGTTTGTATAGCTCATTAGATAGTCAACACACTTCTCAAGTTGCATGTAAGTAATGAAATTGATAGAATTAGTTTATTACAAAACTAGATACGTAGTCTCACCTTTCCGGATCTGGTGATCCCGTAAATGAATACATCCCAGGATGAACAAGATGTTTTATTGTTAGCTAATCGTGCAGCTTGCAGTTCAAGTAGAAATATTTAAATTTGAATGTCCACAATACAAGAGCACATCACTCAACCCATTTCTTCAGTAGAATTCACACACAAATGAAGTGTAATTAATACTAATGGGACTTTATGTGGGTCCTGTATGAAACAGAAGGGAACAAGAATCAACACACCAGTCAATACCAAATACCATGTCACTCTCTAAGACTTTTATTCTTGGCCTTCATCATTCCTGCGAATGAAATTTCTTCACATAGCGTTCATGTACCACTAACTACGCTAACTGGCAGAGTTTCCATTTGAACATTCCAAGTGTGATTGCGGTTACAATGAGATGTACTTCGTGCTAAACCATATTTTGGGTCTGTGTTCTCGTTTGCTCTTGCATGTATTTAATACTCAAGTTGTCGCAGCAGACACAGTGAGGAACTAAAAATTCACTTTGATTATTATTCTACGTGTACCCAAGTGAATTTGGGATTAGTCAAGTGAGAAATTATGGGTGGAACTGAGAGGGTAGTTTTTTGGGAAATTATCTGAATGTTTGATAGGAATTCCTCCTGATTTTACTGCTTGTGTAGTGGTACCAGTTTGGATGTTCCTGGAGGATGGTATGACAACGAGTAACAATTTAGAGTGAATGTAACTAATAATGTGGAATACAGTGGGATTGTGCGATATTAAAGGAGCCACATGGAAATCGATTGCTCTCTGGTAGAAATGCAAATGATATTTATTTGGTCTGAGGAGGGTGGGACACTTGGCGATGATGGGGAGCATGTAATACTGTTGTAGCAGTGGTAGTAGTCACAGTGAGTGGTGAATTAGTTATTATTATTGGTAGAAGAGATGAGCAGGGATAAGGAAACCGTGTAACTGAAGGAAGGAAGATTGATAGCTAAGTAACCACTCGGTTGAGAGATTGTCTTTTTATTTTACTTTCGTATGCTCATCTTCACCACTTGCCTAATGGGCATATATAATATACTCTTGCCACCACTGACAACTAACTGATGCTCTTCGAGAAACTGATCAGCTTTTCTCACCATGGTGTCTACAGGACGGCTCAACGACAAGTTGAAACCTCTGTGTTTTTTGTCGATGAAATTAAAGAGGATGGATACATGGATAGTAGACGGAGAGAGAGAAACTCAGCGAATATTCAGTTATATATTACTCAGTCTTCCCCTTCTTCTAAGGGTTCTTCTGTACCAATTTCCAACTATAAAAATCCATGCTTTTCTTCATTCACATTGCTACTAACATCCATGGGCTAGAGAATCAACCCTCTCCGAGGAAGTATATTGTGAGAGAGGGTGCTTTCATTGAGGAACTCTACTCCCCCACTTACTCTCTCGTATATGTAAAGATTCGACTCGTTCTTCGTCTGTTTGGATTATTAGGTAACATGCAACATATAGATGGGAAGTGTTGTGTTATCTTCTACTACTGGCTCCCTGTTTGTATTCCTCAGCTCTAGATTACATTTCGCTTTTACACGTACAAAACTAAAAGATGTGCCGGTAATGCAGGTCTCTTATAAGATCAACACAATGCATGCTTCATTCTTCCTCCTCCTAACTTGTCTTCGCTTCCAAAACACTTCTTTAGAGTAAACCTCCATGAGGTTCGGTTGTAAAAGGTTTGTAATAACTAGCTTAGTTGTGTTGATCTGAATTGAAACGACTAAGGGAAGCTAAAGAAATCCTAGGTTCATTGTAATGAATGATATACATCGGGAGGTCTCGTATAAACACTTTAAGGGCATATAGAAGTAGCCTCTTGTGTATTGTTATGACATGGAATAATAGAATATTATTTGCATGGTGCATGGAACTGTGGGAATCTAAAGCCAGGCCAGGTTCGACAGTCGACAGCATTGTTATCCTGTAAGTTGTGTGTTTAGAGAGAGAGTATACCTCTTTGTGACTCTTTTTTGCTGGAGTGGACATGAAATGCACTTCCTTAACTCTCCAAGAAATACGACATGGTTTGATCTGATTGTAGTCTGGTAGCTCTGTAGGTTGCTTTACTTTAAGGGCTTCGAGAATGGTGAATGGTAACAAAAAGTTGAATCTGAGTTAATTGATGTTGAATCCTAAAAAGTTGAAATGCGCTGGATCATGAAATCTATAAGATGGCATCGGTGATAAGATTTTGTAAGGTCTTGTTGTGTTTTCACTTCGGGTCTTTTGATTTACTTTCGACTGATCAAGTTTGGTAGGTTGTTTGTTGAAAAAGGTGCATTCGTGTGAAATAGCTATGTGCACTAAAGACAGGTTATGTGATCAATACAACAGGGTTGTATGTATATTGTCATCACGAGATGGATTAGGATAACGAAGTGCCAGAGAACAGGCCATAGGCTCATGCATTTTGCACAGTATGATTTAACAACTGTTTGTAAAAATAAGAAGAATATTGAACTTTTAAAATCATTCATATGCAGCGAGTTTGTAATTTACATCCCAGACGGTATTACTTTCATAAAAAATTCTGAATGAAACAATTCTGCAACAGGAGCTCAAGAAAGATGATATGGTAGTAGAAGAGTACCGTAAATATGCATGGTTTCACCTTTGATCCCCACAGAAAAGGTTTGTCTGCAGCCCTTGCTCTCATTATTGTAGGGCAATCCATTTCAATTATGTTGTATCAGCACGTACCAACCAACAACTTTGGAGTTGCGGAAAAATCTGTCCAGTATACGAGCTTCCCAGTGTCACAGATGTATCGGTTTTCTGCTTAAAAAAGTAAAACATTATGTCTTCATATGCATTTTAAAGTATAAGAAGAAAAACAATCGTTCTTCCTTGAGATTTAGTCTTAAAACTAATGGAACAGTATATTACAATGCTTAAAAGTTCTCTTAGCTCTAAAACCACAGCTTCTCATGATGTATCACTCTCCTAAAAGTTGTGGCTTGATTTGTTGGGTTGCATGTAATTTCATCCGTCCAATATACCTGTCCCAATCAGTTACATATGTGTGCTTCTAGCGTCTTAAGTACTATTTTGATGTGGAAACACAAGTTACATCTGACAAATCCGAGCAATTACAATGTTTAAATTTTATTTAAAACCTTGAAGGCAAAAAAACTAAACAAGTTAATGCTTGAGAACATGCGGTTTGTTGCGGTGAGCTATTTGGGATGTGTCTTTGAATCCTTTTATTTGACAACTGAAAGAAGCTTAAAAGAATCAGCAGGATGATACAACATGGATTGATTACACTGATGGCAGTCTTGTTAGTTTGAAATCTGCGTAAACTCGTATTATAAATGAACAGTCCAACGGCCATAATTCAAATTTGTTTTGTATTTCTGACGTTTATTTCAATAGAAGTTTTGACGTAGCTGATTTAATATGAGGATGAAATGGGATTAATAATGTAGTTAAGAATTTTTATAGTCGAGACTTGAGAGCAATGTGTTTAGAGAAACCTGAGACTGACGACGTAGCTAGACTGTATACTATGATGACTTGGGTTAGCACAGTTTTCTCCTGAAAGATTTGAAACTATTCTAAGCTCTGAAATATCCATGACTGCGTGTAATCATGATAAACCCTATGCGTCTTCTTTTCACGAAGAGATGAGTGACGCGTGTGGTACTAAAGAGTAAAAACATCTCAAAGGAAGTAAACGAGATGAAAGACGGTGTCAGGTCACAATGTCATTTTTCAGTGATGCAATGTACCATGCCATATCCGGCTGCTGAGTTTCAGTTTGAATGTGTTTTGGTTTTAATGTATTCATTTATGCTTGCTTTGTTTGTTATATGTATTCGAAATGGAGTTTAGCAAACGTACACATTCCATACAAGTAGTATAATGTTCTATTGTCATTTATTATGCAATTCATGTCTCTATATTCTTTCAGAGGAAAGTCAAAGGAGCAAGAATTTATTGCCAATTTTGTATCTCGGACTCCCAACACCAGTGGGGAACGACTGGCAAACTGGCTGCAGCCTGAGTCTTTTGTAGATCCTCAAAAATGCGAGGTATGATTATTATTACTGGTCAGCATAAAAAATTCCTGTGTTTCTTGACTTAAGAACGACATAATATTCTTATGTAAACCAAGACTATTACTGCAGCCGTTATGAATAAATAGTCCACTGAACACGTTCACTTAAGAAGTGACCCTAAGATTTAAGATATACACATTTCTATCAATAAACTAGACTGACTCAACTGGTTTAAGATCTTAAGATTCCTGCAGCTCGTCAGCAGGACATCTTTTCTTATTCACCAGTAATAGTTGCGTTTTTTACCTGATGTAAGATCGTTTATGAGGTGATTTTAAATGTATTCGGAGTTGCAGATATTTACCTCGTGGAGTTAGCACATTTAAATGCAGACTAAATATTAAAAATCTCAATATTGGTTCCAATAATGATAATGTTCCAATCAAAAACAAGAAACTTAATTACACATGAATAGGAGAGAGGATATTACTTTTAAGTGGCGTTCTGGGTTAAGCCATAAATGAAATCTTGAGATGTAATTGTACTTTAGTGTCATACATGCTATTTAATACCCAACTAATTGCTCAAGTTGGTTTTTCTTTGGCTGATGTAGATAATCATACCTCAAGAGAGTATCCGACGAGGCAAACAAGTAATTTTCTCCATTGTAACCCGAGATCAATACGCAGAACCAGTTGTGGCTCATAACCTTCAGGTAATTATTGCAGTAACCGTAATATGTGAGGCTGTAATTGGTTCATCTGCCTAAATTGGCAGCACTCAGATGAATGAAGAAAATGGGGCAGTGTCAGTTGGGGTGTTGGATTTAAGTACTTTTAATGATTTTAAAATTAGAGTGTGTGCGACTTATTTCAGGTCGATGTAAAAGCAGTCCCCATGATGATGTCTTCTGACCCAAGCTTTGTGAGGTCATGTGCATCTGGTTACGGGAAATCTTTGGACTTGTCATTTATGCAGCAGTTCTCAGGGTCAATTTCAAGTCTGACGAATGTATCGATGACTTCGAAAAGTCCTGATGCTTCTGTGTACTATTCTCGACATGGGAGTATAGACAAAGGAGTGTCTTCTTCAAGGAAACTTGAGGGCTCAGGGGTACCTTACCAAGTTACTGTAAAGGATAAGATGAGATATCATTCAATAACGATGATGAAAGTAAGTCAAGCTTAATGAATGAACAAACTTGAATGAGATCATGAGAAAGGATATTTTATCTTAATCTCTCAACTTAGGAATATGAGAACATATCTTTTGAAGAGTTAAGACTGTTATCTCCAATGGCTTTTCGTTCAGCTGAGTCAATGATTGTGAGACAAAGTAGCAATGGAAACTACACAGCGACATGGACACCGTCGTGTACTGGACCATATCATCTTCGTGTGACGGTTGATGGTTACGCAGTGTCCGAGGTAGAAAAATGCTCAGATTACACTCGCGTGTGGCTGAGAAAAAATAGAGGAAGGTGTGTAATCAGGAGGCTTAATAACTCACACGATGATTTCTTAGGCTTATATGGTGGAAGTGGATGAAGGTTCAGAAAAATCCATTTCATCGGAAAAGCCGGCCGATGAAGTTCAGGAGACACCGGATAACCAGTTTCTCAAGAAGAGAAAGTTCAAAGCTTCGGACTCTGCAGGGCTGAGGATTCGATCGCATCCTTCGTTACAAAGCGAGCAACTTGGTTGCATTCCCATTAACGGAGTTATCGGGTTCACTCAAGAGATACACAATGATGATGGAATATGGGTGAAGTTAGATGAGCTTTCACTATACGCTTATTGTGAAACCAGTCACACTAGAAACTTCCGATTGGAAGGATGGTGTCTCCAGTACAATCAACATGTTGGAAAAACTCTCTTATTTCCTGTTGAGGGTCCTAAGAGGATTACTAACTCTGAGCATCAGAATAAAGGCGTGGTTAATATGCGACGATTGAATGATCCATCTCATTGCAATACTGATAATAGGTACGTAGTACAACAACACAAGTATGCTTCAATTAAGAAGCTTCACTTCACACAATTAATTGTGGGTGTAATCAATAGCTCAAAAATTCTTCGGCTTAATGGCAGTCCTGGTCTGTATCAAGTAGTTAAGTGTGGAGTGTCAGGACACAATGTAAGAAGCCGACCGTGTCTCAGATCTCCTCCTGTTGGAATACTTGTGATGGGGTCAAAGTTTTATGTGGTTGATGAGGTACATCCATAATGATTAAGAATTATGTGTGGACTGATTTAGAAATAATCTTTGGTTGGATTGTCTCTTTAGTGCTTTAGCAATGAAGGTCTTTGGGTAAAGTTGGACCCTTCAAGTCAACGCAGGTTTTGTTTCACAGCGGAAGGAGAAGCGTGGTCACTGGCAGTTGGTCACGGGGATGTTACGTATTTAAGGCATATCGGTGAGTGAGAAAAATACATGAATGATTTAGCATTAAACATATGGTCATGATATTTTGTTCACAGAATCTGCCAGTACAGATAAGGGATACGATTTCTCTGTAGTATCACAAGTTCCTCCAAGCATTTTTAGAAATGTATCTCCTCCTGCAGCGTTTATTGGACCTGCGGATGTACACATGCCTATGGAAACTCGGCAGCAAAATTCATACAGTCTCAGTGACAATGAGCGAGAAAGTGGAAATGAGTTTGCGAAGGGTGGTCAAATGGAGGAAGACAATGAAATGCAAGATAAGAATATGGAAGCTTCATCTCCTCGCGAGGAATCGCCTTCTTCTGTTTCTGCTAGTGGAAAATTGGAGAGATCCAACTCCAGGAAAGATCCAGACAGCAGTGGTGAACCTCCTGCAAAAGACAAATCAGGGAGATCAAAGTCTTCTACTCCACTTGGGGCATTACAAAAGTGGTTTCAAATGGGGACCGAGCATCGTCCTTCTTCGGGAAGTTACTCTACAATGAAACAAGCTACAAGTGTGATGGAAGCTTCAAAATCTCTTGTTAAAGAGAGAATAGGAGCATTCAGCAACCAGGACAAAGTCAAGTCAACGGTTGTCGTTGTCCCTACAACAACATGTTCTGCAACTCAGACTTCGCCTGATGAACAGAATGTTCTGAGTTCGTCGTTTTCATCGAATGTACTTCATTTCAATATAGGAACTTCAAAAACTGCTGTGCCCACAGGAACCGTTCCTTCGGTACAAGAAGTCCGAAGCTCTGGGACAAAACTGACACCAAAATCAGAACGTAAGAAACGAGGCGTTTCTAGAACTAGGTCTGCTTACAGAGACAGAGAAAGGCTGCGATCTCCTCCGAGACCTCAAGCGGAATCTGCTCACTCGTTTGGGACTCCTATACCTGATGTCTCGTACAAGGAAGCTATTGGACCTGGTGAAGCTCAGAGTGTGCGTGCAGTGTTTGGAGCGATTTTATGGCACTGCGGGATCATTCATGATGCCATGGCATGCGCATCTTATCTGCGCTTTATAACCAAAGAACCGTCGAGTGAAGCAAAGGAAGAAAATGTTGGGGAAGAGGAAAAAGAACCTGCTGAGACTTCAGGGAATCCAGAACCACCAAAGACCATTGCTGTACCACAACAGGATGTCATACGAAGTCCAGTTGTTATGAGAAAGAAACAAAATTCTCCAGGTAGAAACAGAGGATGGCAGCGTCATTCACTGGAAGTAACAACTCCTGCAAGATACCTTAAAGAGACAACTCACAAGCCACTTGTACCTCTTGGCTCCGTCTCACCCACAGGAACAGGTGGAGCAGACCAGTCAGAAGCAACTGTGAATGATAATTCTTCGGTTCCAGGAAGTGAAACTCAGGACTCAAAGCAAAGACTTCCCCTGGCCATAACAGCCTTGGGAGAAATTTGGCGTCACGTCAAGGACAATTGTTCCGATGTTACATTACAAGATGGTATATCTTCAGCAATGAATTCTGATGTTAAAGGAACCAAATGGTCCAAAGATGGGTATGACCGAAGGTACAATCCTTCTCATGCCGTTTCTCGTAATCGAAGTGAAAAGTCGTATACTGCTGGGAAAACTTTCCTACTGGGTAAGATTGTATCAAGAAAATTTTTCTTATAATCCCCATTCTACAAGATTTGTAATTTAACATTTGAAATTAGACACTGAGGAAGGTCAACAAAAAGGAGACATGCAGCAATGTGAAATGTGTCAATGCATGTACAAACCGAAATCAAAGTCCAGGTTAGCCTGAAAATACTTTAATGAATTGATTTATTTGGTACGAGGTATTTGAAGAAGAATTAATGAATTCTGTAGGAAAGCGCACTTTGACCTCAGCTTCCTTTGTGAAAATTGTTCTGAAAGACAACTGAAGATCAAAAAGCGTCAGCACGGATTAACGAAGAACATTTGTCCTCAGACATCCAATGAAGTGAAAATCCAGAATACCTCGGTGGACATAAACCAATATTCCTACTCTTCATTGCTGAACAATGCTCTATTTCTACTGCAGATGACAAATGCAGTTCAAGAAAGTCAGACACATTTGAGATCGTCTCCAGTTATCCAGAAATATGGGTTTAGCTGTTTTCAAGCTTTGGGAGCTTCAGATAGTCAGATTTTGGATGACGAAGACGCTTTCTTTGATCCTATTGCTCCTGTGGAAGTCAAAATGAGAGATGTTGATGAAGCTCGACTTTCCAGAGAAAAGAGGTCCGTGTCTGCTGCGTCAACAAGTTTCACTGAAGACGATTGGGATCCCATCACTAAGAAAAGGAAGGCGAGTAACGGTGACCAAATTTCCGGTAAGTGCTGAAGTTTAATGCTCAATGGACATGTGGAATATTTTTACGCGTTTATGATTTTTAGACGAGGCTGCTGGTTACAATCTACTGAATCATCCTTCATTTCCATTGCAAAAGTTACTCGTGTCCACTGCTTCTGGAGTGGCTACACCTGAATCTGAAGCCATTCGTAAAATGTGCAAAGTTGTACTCTCATTTGTTACGGAACATCATGACCTGGAAGGCTTAAAGCTTTACTTGTTTCAAGCGATACGAAGGGTCACTTGCCGTTCATATGGAATGAAAGTAAGGTCTATGAATTATACACTGATGTACTAAAGACGCGATTAACACTATACTTTTAATTGCTTAGATTCTAGCGTGGTTAATGAGAAACGTAAGTCAACCTACAGCTCTTCATGATGTTTTATGGTGGTACGCTTCGTCCCTGGAAAGCAAAGGAGATGACTTCACAGATGGAAAAGTACGTGTCTTATGAAAATGAAGACAATTCTGCTAAAAATTAATCTACGTAAACTAAAAATGATTTTTTAGGCTGGGTTGGATAACGGCTGGTGGCAGATGAGATATCACCCACTTTCTGAGTCTTTATCATCAATCTTCCCTCTACTGTCTGAGTCCTTCTACGCCCTCATGCAAACTGTTGCAGATGTTATGCCGTTCTTGCCGATTGGATCTCCTCTTCTAGAAATGGCAGTAAAGTGCTGGGGCGTATGCTTTACTAGAAAAGACCACGGATTTTTGCATAAGTAAGTAGCTTTTATAAAGGGAACGTGGATTAAATATTGGCAGTGTCGGGCAACACTAATGGAAAATCGTTTTGTAGGAGCAAAATATTTCGGAACTTGAGTAAAATAATGTCACAGTTTGATGGAGAAGGTGAATGGTCGAAAACCAGTATGGCATTTCAGTTCGACCCACAAGAACCTCTTATAGGGTGCCAAATCACAACGTGTCTCAGTGATCTCACGCCAGCAATGGAGATGAAGGCCTCTAGTCGAGTAGCATTATGTTCCAGCCTTACAGACGAGTCGACTGAGACATTTTGGGAGTCTGGAGATGAAGATCGGTACTTGAGATATAATGAGATTTTATGCATTTGAAGTGATTGAAACCTTAAACTATACATGGGCTGTGTAGGAATCGAACAAAAAATATTACCATCGTGTCTTCATGTGATGCTTCAATAAGTGTCATCGCTGTTTTTGTAGACAATGGAAGGGATACTCAGGTAAGTTGGATAATAGTTAGTGTGTGTGTGGATGGAAGGTTTACTAAAACTTTGAACTTTTGTTAAAATAGTATAAAGTTTCATCGGTGACGGTCAAAGTAGGAGCTCATTCAGACGAATGTTCGAAAATAGGCCATTTGGAATTGGACTCCAGGCATTGTGGGTGGTGTTGGTTTCCTTTAAAACGTAAGATACTTCTTTGTTTCTATAATACTGACTTTACCACAATCTGAAATCTGCACTCTGGGTGAATTTTTTGTTGCAGAAGAAAATATAAAAGTCATCAAGATAGAACTAAAAGGACCGGACAACACACTCAGAATTCGTCAGGTGAAAGTTCTTGGAACTCTCATCGGAGATATTCAATC
>JAQGAB010001077.1:0-19011 GCA_034696565.1 Isotomurus graminis
TGTGCTTTCGTGAGGGTTTGTGGTGCTGGCTCGATCGTATAATGTGTGCTGTCCATCACTAAATGTCCAGTCTGAAAATATTCCTCAAGGATTATTATAGCCGTCTTAATCTTGTTAGATAATTCTTACGAATCCATGGGTAACAGAACAAGTGGACAAAGCGGCAGACCCTTCTCGTTCAGAAACCACTCCGGAGTACAGGCAGTCAAATTCCTCCGTCCAGACTTTGCTATCTTCCTTCATCACTTTAGTTGAGAAGACGTTTAATTTAAGACTTTAGTGTATGATTGGGAGTGTTAGTATGAGTTGATGAGATACAATAATTCACCTATGCTCATTGAGTCCTTGGCTAAATGAAGAGACACTGGCTTAGACATAGAAGCCAATTGGAAGTTCACAATATGGTGAGTTTGGGCAGACAGGTCCCTACGGTTTCGCACATTCGTCACGAAGTTCACAGCCACTTCTTCGCCGAGGTCTGAGTAAGTAGAACACTATGGAAGTTTGGAGTTGTATTTCTTTTTATGAGTGGAAATCTACCTGGGAAGATTGAATGCAAATGACCGTCTTCATGGAGAATTCCAGGAAACGAGTCATCTAATTCCTATTTATAAAATAGAAAGGTTAAATAAATGGAAGTACTCAAGTCATCAGAGTAAATTGGTTATAGAGTTACCTTAGCAAGTCCTAAGTTGACTTGGATAAAGAGATTTGAAACTATGAGGACACATGATACAAAGCGATTTTGGAAATGCATGGCTAACTAGTCCAGAGACAACTACTGAAATATCTGATTCGCATTAAAAAAGGAAACTAGCTTATCGCATGATTAGACGATGATGTGTGGCATCCATTCAACCAATTTAAGTGGAAGTGTTGCGTTAAGCATGCAAGTTGTATTCAAAACAGTTGCATAATGAAGCTTCGAGTGTCGTCAATTGCATTCCAGCCAACAGGCCACACAAATTCGTTGCCTAGCTTTTGTGAATTGATCAATACGAATGAAATGACATGAATGAAGATATTGACGAATGAGAATCCGTTTTGGTGTGTTTTGCATCCGATTTCCTTGTCTCTGCCTATACAGAGTTATACAAGTTATATCATACCCTCTAAGGTCAGTCAGATCAAAGTGCACGCTCTCATCTTTAAATGAATTCAAAGATCAACAATGAAAGCTCTACAGGAATTTGATACTGTTTCTTACATAGTGCATAGTGCTTAAAATATTACAGAGGTTTTTGTATTTCATATGTCCCCTCAAGATCAGCAGTTCATGATATACCACCAGTGATTTGAAGTATACAGTCAGGAATGTTTCAAACCCAAAAACGGTGTGTTTTACTTGCTTTATGAATATTATACAGGTACGCCCTTAATTGCCCAATCAAGGGAAAAAATTCCAAAGTTGTTTTCAGTTTTACTCTTTTGAGTAGAGGTTTACATGGATAAAAAAACTGACTTGGTAAAAACACGGGAAGTACCTTAGCTCATTAGTTTATGATTTAGTAATTTGTTATTCGCATCACTGGTAAACTAATGTTCCCAGCACTTTTTTGTGTCCTAATGGTTTCTCAGTTTCTTATATTTTCCTCAGAGTTCTGGTTTTGGATCTCAGTGAGGAGATATCTGTGTCAGTAGAAACTCGTGCAAAAACTTTCAACATGGTGAAACACATTGCGAAAACGCCTGCGGTGAAAGTATTCATGAATTTGTGTCATGAAATTCACCTGATATTTTTGGGTCTGATTGTCGTGTCTTGTATGGCACTGTACTTTATTCTCTTTATTCCAGCGTTGATATGGCGTCCCATTATTAAGCTATACGCTAAACACTACCGTAAGGACTTTGGAGACTTGCTTCCCTTAACGGGAAACTTGTTCAGCCAAGTGGATGACGAAGACTATGACAAGACGGTGATTGTCTTGAATTTTACTGCAGATGGATACATTTCCAAAGAAACTGCTGTCCAGGCCCTTCAAGAGAAATTACTTTATATCAAGAATTCTGATGGGACCCTTAAGTATCCACAGTTCCAACAATACATGATGAGCGCCTATGGGTTCAAGTTTTGGGTGTGGGATAAAACGTTCCACGGGGCTAATCATGTGAAGGTCCGAAAGTGTACTTCGGTTCAAGAGGTTGAGGACTTGAAGTCTGAGCTTGTCAGTGGGTCCTTTGAGAAAAACAGGAGCCCTTGGGACATAACCTTAGTCCCTGAACAGATTTCAAAGGAAGGGAAGTCTCAGACTTTCGGGTTCTTCAGACTTCATCACGGCATGGCTGATGGGTACTCTCTGCTTTTTATGTTCCGCGAGTTCTTCGGCGAATCTAAAGATCCGTATCAAACCCAAGCCAAGTTCATTTCTCCTACTTTAATGCATTTGGTTAAAGGACCTTATCAGATTTTAAGACTATTAGGAGAACTTGTGTACAACACTGTATCCCCTTTCTTGTGGAAATTCAGCGAGAAAAAGAAATCCAAGACGTATCGCCTGCGTGTAGGAAATGGCATTTCAACCAGCGATGTTAAGCAAATAAGTAAAAAGCACGGCGTGTCTTTCTCAAGCGTCGTGTATTCCATTTGGACAGGAGGGATTCACGAGTATTTAAGTAGGAAGAAGAACTTCCAAGTTCCTGAGACTTTGCCGTGTATTACGCTCCTTCCTATTCAAAATCATCCTAAGGCGCTGGAAAACAAGTTGTAAGTAATTTTAAGTGTTTCTCGGGGTTTGGATAATTGAAGAATTGTATTTTCAGCTCGTTCGCTTTAACACCCCTTCCTATAGAAGAACCAGATCGACTGAAACGGCTAAAATGTATTCATGATATGTTTGAGTCCATAAGGAATTCACCTCTTCCCATTATTGGCTATTGGGTGTGTCTGCTTCATGGATGCAACTTCAACTTCATTGGAAAAATCCTTAATTCGTACAAATACTCGTCGTTCTTCTGCACATACTTTCCTGTAATTGAAGAAACCGCATCAGATTGGAAGATTGGCCACTGCGATTTGGTTGACGTTAGTTTCTTTATGAAAATCCATCAAGGGGATACAGGTTAGGATATTCACATCTAAAAGATAGACTGGAATGCCCAAAGAAGCTAATCTCCTTGTTGTTTCAGGGATTGTTATGTGTATTTCCAGTTATCGTGGTAAACTCCGGTTTACTCCAGTGGTGACTTCGTCCCTCATGTCCCAAGAAGAAGTGGATGAGATAAGTCGCTTGATTGACCAAGAAATCAACGTGCTTCTTAAATACTCTGATGAATCTGAGTCACAGGACAATAATGATACGCCAGGAATGTAATGAAATGTTTTAAGAAATGGAAATAAAATAAGCAACTGTCAACATTTGTGTTAACGTAAACACAGTAGGCATTTATTCAATTCATTTGCACATGTAAATGAACCCCATCCATGCGTCGTCAGGTTATCATTTCACCTTAAAGTCTACTTAATTAATTAGTTTGTATTGATGATTCTTATAGCCCACAAATTCTTAATTACTCTTCTGCTGATGAGTAATGACGCAACAAGTATTAATATTTCCAGAGTGGTGGCATTCACTCATCAGACGCTGAAACAACAACTTCTTAATGTCATCTCAACATTAAACATTGCCTTAACTTTGGTAAGTAAAGTTGGAGCTGAAGTTATATAACTCGGAGCCATAAATATTGTATTTAAGATAAAGGAAAGTATGCAGAGCTTGGATAGTGACTGAAAAGTATCTATAAGAGAAATTACAGTAGAAATAGATTGAAATCGATTAAGAAGACTAAGTAATACCCGGATTTCCTTGATCGCTGGCCACTCTTTGCAGTAGGAGCCTCGCAGTGATTAAATTACGTTTACGCAGTGTGACGAATAATAATAAAGCTTATTCACTAATAGCCATGTACACAATTGTAATAGTTGTAATATATAAAGCTATATGTATATTTAAATAGCTTGTTGTGTGTGCTATAATAGACTGACATTAAAACGCTATTAGAACAACTGCAATCTGCATTGATTCTTATACATTATGTGATCTTGTGATAAAAGGTTAGGTTGTACAGAAAATCTCAAATGTGCTAATGTGAATTGCTGCTTTACACACACAAACCTTGTAGGGGTCGTTATTAGGCTCACATTTTCATATTTAGGTTGCGTACAAATTTTATCCATATGTCAGTTATGATGTTATGGGGGACCCGTAGACGTAATTTCTTAACATTCGTTCAAAATCTCTGTCATTTGAAAAGTACAAGAATTTGATGAGGAAGAACACTAAGTAGAGTTTTGGAAGCAAAGTGCTGAATTCTAGAAGAACTACTTGACGAGGTGGGTGAGACAACAGGAGGTAATAATAATAAATTTTCGACTAGATTAAAAAAGTGTGGGATATTCATGGAATGGGTAACAACAATTATGTTTAATTGGGAGTTACTTACGTATTTCAAACTCAATAATTGGTTTCCAGGAGTTTAATGAGATAATCCATAAAAATAAATGATGGGAAAGAACTCTATACCCTCGTGTATTTCTTGAATAACATCCTTCTTTCTAATTAATGATGCTCTACGTACTCAAAACTTATTCATTGGCCATTCGATAGAGAATCACAAGAACAAAGCTTTTGGTATCCCGTCAAATAGGCTCACTCGAGAATTATGCCAACCACCGTAAGAATCCTTAAGTCTAATGATATTACTCATACGCATTCTTCCTTTTAATACTAATGACTATTAATTCCTCCGTCATCTTCACCTCGAATCTCACATTGCATCCTTGCAACTCAAAATATGTAATTTTTATGTGTTTGTATTGCATGCAACTCTTGCATAGTCCGCGTGTATATCTCACACAAAGTTATATAATTACTTCCATAATCAAATGTTAGTTTAAAATCATTTGTAAACCCTTCTCAACACACTTTGTCTTGATGACAATTCGAGAACAAACCTAAAACTCTTAAGAATACATAAAACTCATCAGTCTACTTGTAGTAAATATAACTTGAGGATTTATGAAGTCACCATATACTATTTTGCCTACACATGGGACTATCAATTCATCTCTCATACTACTACACATCTTGTAGCACCTCGTCAGTGCCTCGTCATCCAATAACAATTATTTTACAACAATTATTATTGAATGTATCCAACCAGAAGAAGAGATTAATTAAGGTTAAAAAACCTCATTGGTGACTGTGGTGTGTGTGTGCTTCTTGTACATTTACAGTTTATCCAAGTATGGCAGCTTCTTACATGACAATTAAAAACTTAGAATCGTTCGCTTGTTTAAAATACTTTGATAGTGACAAGAGAGTCGTATTTTAAAATGATTTGTTTAACACAACCGTTTACACACAGCAATAAATAATTCCAAGTATATCAAAAAGCATTCATTGTAACAATTAATTATGTGGAGACCTGATGAAAGGTGCTGTGTGTGTGTGTATGTGTGTGCATTGCATGATGTCGTATGATTTCTGTGATTTTGTATTTTTGATTTCTTTGTTAGTGGTTGAAGGTAGTTTAGCTAAGAGTGAAAATTGACGGTTAAATGTAGAAGGTCAGTGCAAGAGTTGTGTGTATTGATAAGATCTGCTAATAATATTAATCTACACTGGATTTTTCTACTATGGCATTTAAGATGCTTAATACTTGTTTGCCATATCTTCAGATATTTCATAGGAACATTATCTCATTACAACACCATCTGCTTTGTTGATTGATTGATATAAACTACGCTACGAATGTGTGTAAATAAATATCTCGGAAATAGATTAAAATAAACATCACAAAATTCTTAAGAGTAGATCGAATGAGAATAATAGCTGTGGGGATTTCTCCACGGGGATGATGAGATCTTCATGAACAACAGAATTGCAGGGAACTCTTTTACATTGCTATTTATTACGGATATATATATAGCTTTCCTATTCCTATGTAGCTGGTGTATCTTTTAGTGAGTAACTATATTTAAGTCTGCAAGCGTGAAGAGTGTCGAAGTAACTTATGCAAGCAGTGATAAGCTTTCTCCGTCCAGGTGTGGCTATTTTTTATACCGTCTTGAATTGTAATACTTGTCTCACATTCCCCTCTCGAACTTTGTGCTTTCTACATGACTACGGTTATTAGTATTTGGTGTGTGTTTGTCGTTTGAGAGACAAGTTGTGTAGTGGGTGTGGTGGGTTAGATGAGAGACTGACGTATTAGCTGCTGGAGGGTCACCCACTAAGCCTCGGTTTCTTTGAGATTGTCGAAATACTCCATAAGTTGATCATAGTCCATGTCGAGTTTAACGCTGGGGTTGTTGTGACTCTGTTGGTGGCGTTTTCCTCCGTTGTTCTTGTTTAACTTGTGACTTTGTCTGTTTGCTACGGCAGAAGCAGCAGCGACGGTCAAGGGGCGTTCGATATCTTCTTCGTCTTCGGACTCTTCGTCGATGTAGGACATTGGGTTGCCGACAATGTTTGCTGGTCTGAGGGGTCCAGGAGGGTCACGGACTTTGCTGGAGGAACTCTTGGGTGAATGGTAGAGTTGGTTCTGGTCGGCAAAGTCGACGAAACTCGGATTTGGCAAATCATCTGTCTCCTTTCCCCGGCTCTTTTTCGACTTACTTACATTACTATTGTGGTGACTATTGGATGAACTAGGGAGGAAGTGGGACTTTGTACTGGGTGGACCACCCCCTCCTCCTCCCCCTCCTCCTCTGTTGGGAGGACTCACCGAGCCTGATGACTCCAAGTGGCCCATAGGGATGTTCCGGTGAGGAGGAACGGGAGGCCGGTAGTCCGGACAGTCTCCTGATACAGACCCATTACTTGACCCAGGGGGGCTCCCTGCTTTGCTCCCTCCTTGGCCTGAGGAGGGTGACTTGACTGAAAATGTTCCAGAGTCGATTGGCGACTGGTGGTGGAGTGGCTTTGGAGGTCTGGGTGGAGGTGCCAGCCTCGGAGCCTCCGTTGACGAGGCTCTTCCTCCAAACGGTTGTTGTCTTGAGGAGGATCCTGGTTGGGACTGCTGGGGTGACGTCGACTGACTACTCCCAGCCGTCTGTTGTTGTGCTTGTTGAGTCAAACTGTCAAAATTAGGGTTGTTGATGATTCGAATGGGGTTGACTCCCGAGTTCTGACCATTCTTAGCATCATAGCTGACTCCCGAAGGTTTGTTGGCTGAATGAGTGGAACTGAATGCGGGATGCTTGGTGGAGTCAAGTGACGGATGAAGTGCCAACGAAGCTCGTCCCAGCCAAACCCAATCATGAGCATTTGTGCATCCACCTCCAGATCGGTTTCCAATTCCAAACGCCCCTCCAGAACCTCCACCACCACCCCCTCCGATACTCGGGTGTCCATCCATCTTGAATCCCAAAAGTTCATCCGAATGTCCCACATCCCGTTTCTTGACTCTCGAGGCGTAGACAAAACACGAAGCGACAAAGACGAGAATCGCAACGCTGAAAACACCGAGAAGGACGTACATGGCAATTTCCAACGGAGTATTGTGAGCTGTGAATGAAGGCCAGCCTTTGTCTGGAATGAAGCCAACAGTTATCGGACCGAAATGTTGGGACGGGAGGGATGCTTTGCTACTGTCGTCTTTTAAGGGGATCCCTGTGATGTCATTTGGATTCTGGGGGAGTGACCGATGTCCACTTGAAGATATCAATTCCTTCTTCCGTTCTTTATTCCCACTACGTCCACCTCCACCTCCATTCTTACGGAATCCGTTCTTAAGTGAACCTCCCAACCCTTGGTTGCTGTCATTCTGTGTAAACTCAGACCTTGAAGGAGATGCAGTGAAGTTAACTTCCACTTGAGCCATCGCCATAGCCATTGGGGCTGAATTCTGCCGGTGACATTGATCACTCAACTCCAACGAGACTCTGGAAAGGAAGGGAGACATTAAAAGTTGCAAGGATTAAAAATATTCCATGTGAAACAAGACACATCTTTCATTCCTTCTTTTCTTTTGTCATAAAGACTTCATCGCCACGTTTCATAATTTATTATCCTTGTCACGGATCTGTTTACGACACTCTCTCCCGGTAGAAACACTTGTAATTGAGTTTTTGAAAGCTTCCAGAAGAAGAAGAAAAAGTATTAAAAGTTTTCATAGGAGAATTTTTGTGTAAAGAGTGTCATTTCATCTTAAGAAGCGAACTTAAGCAGATGAAGGAGAGAGAGAGAATAGAAAGCAAACATTTCTTTCAAGTGTTTAAAGTATTTTTGAAGGTTTATTCCTTCAGAGATTAAGAGAGATGGTGATTTTGTAGACATTGTGGAAGAATAGTTTAAGAAAACTGACCTCATGATAGGACCACCTCCTTCACTGACAGCGATGATCCGTGGGTACTTAGAGTTCTGGATGGGAGGAAGTTCCACGACACTCGGCTCGAGGCTGTCCACTCCCAAAATGTAATTGTCACGGTCAATCTCATCCAACTTTGTCCATGTGTTGTCTGAATATCTCACTTTGATGTCCAATAGAGCTTCCTACATTACAAGGAATAGAGGAACAAGTAGGAATGAGGCTTTATGAGACGATCATTAAAAGATTGATATACTAATGAGATTTAACACGGCATACACACTTGTGTTTAAGCAAGTGTACGAGTGTGAGATGATATATGCAACCAACTACAGATTTGTTCCCAGTTTACTTATCGGCCCTTTAATCTGATACACTTTCACTTGCATTCATTCTACTTCGAATTGACCCTACACAATCCTTCTACTAGCTACTCGTTGAACCGAACACTAAATAAACACAAAGATTCCCATTTGAGCCCCTCACTTTGACTAACCGAATATGAGACGAATTTCCTCAGAACAGTTCGGAGTCTTCTTATCAGCACGTGAGGAGTTGTGGTTTTAAATAAACTCTATAACTATTTTAATACACTAAGTGAACGATAGTATTAGACTAAAAGCTCATTTTATGCATTAAAGTAGTTTCCTCAACCCCAAAATGAGTTTTCCGGAGTCATCCTTGATTACTTGAGTAAGAACCGACAGGTAAAGGAGGAATAATTACTAACCAAGGAAAGTTACATATATACATTCAGTTGAGGAGGAGATCTATAACACGACGAGTTTGGAAGTAATTGGAATGTGGACATAAAAGTAGAAGGGAATCGGTTGTGGATGTGTGTTTAAGTAGAAGCACGAAAAAACAAGAAGTTGGTAAACTTCCCTTCGTTGAAGAAAGTGAGGATTGATTTGATTACCAAAGGACATTTCTCTTTCCATTAGTCACAAATTGCTTCCTCCTTTCCTTATTTCCCCCTCTACTCCTCTTCATCATCATCTTCCGTGTAATATTCATTCCACATCTCAACAATCATCTCTCACACACCCCACAAAATGCATAAAAGAGATACACCACACATGTGTGTAGTTCAGAACTTACTTGATACTTTGCAGACAACTTGGAGGTCATAGTTGTCTCTGCTACGAATTGATTATCCGAGTCTGTGTCTGGAAAGAGAGACAACTGCACTCCTGAGATTACTTGGACCTTCATTGATGCAATGGAAACTCGTTCATTTAGGACACGAATCTCTTTTGTCCCGAGTACTCGTCCGGTAACGGGAGATACAACCTGGAATATATAAAATCAATGCGACTGTTAGTCAAAATCCTGTTGGTACGTATATCATACATGGTTTAATATACATATATATAAATGTAGATAGGATTTCAAAGACCCAGAGGGACAAAGTTCTGTGGGAACCAACGAACCGCTGATATTACCTCATACATTTCTATATGGAGAGAGATACACACTATTATTGACTATTGAAGCAGGTAACCCAACCCGCAAACAATCCAACGATTCCATTAAAATGTTCCTCCTTCCCATTTCAATTGATGGAACAAGTTGACTAGGAAAAAAGAGAAAGAATAAAGGGAAAGGAAATGGATTCGCGAGAAGAAAACCCATTTAATCTCACGTCTGTCTGTCATCATGTATGGGGGTCTCTTGTAGAGAACTCTCGTATCAAATACCACACTCACTCATACTAAATTCTATATAGGTCTTTAGACAATGGGCTGCATAGACTCGGTGGGTCAGACGAAGTCAACATTTTCCCCAGTTTGGAATGAATAGAACCTCAAAGAGATTATAACCTTCCTTTCAACAAATGAACCTTAATGTTTGAATTCAAATGACTATATCTAGTGCAGTAGGTTGTGTCTGGTTGCCTTAATCCATTAAGAATTCATCGTCTTTAATTCAGATGCACTTTCAATTTCAAACAAATCATTTTATCATAATCTCTTTTAAAATTAATAAGAAGGAAGGATCAGGAAGAAGGAGACACTGCTAAGGAAGGAAACTTATTTCACCTGTCTTTGTCGCTCGACACTCGTTTAGTTTGGGTTAACGCATAGCAGAGAATATTTTGAGTGATTCACAGACAAATAATTCTTGAGACAATTCCATTACTCTCTTTCTTTCTCGAATGAGTGTGTGTGTGTCAAGTCAAGACGGATAAAAAGGGTTGGAAGTTGGAGAAATCTAATGAAATCGGATGGACCAATAGAAGAAATAGTTTTTTGAATAAACACTCAATATTTCAACTTCAATTTCATTCAAGAGGAAATAAAGAAGTTTCAAATTATGCAAGTCTGGGTAGAAAAAGAGCGAATTAATCTTATTTACATGGGAAGTACTATTTTCCATTCCACACGGGTTTTACTTCTTTCCTGATTATTAATCTTGTTTCTCGAAGCCCAGCCTACTGAAATAAACTATCCTGTCACGAGTTCAACTGTTCAATACAACAATAAAAGCTATTTTGCTAAATCTCTCTCATGTGTTGGTTCGATTTGCTTTGCTGGTTTCATTTACTTTTACGCAACTTTCTCCAGAGGTTCTTTTGTCTATTCATTAAGAGTGTTCACGGAATTTATATAATAATCCTGGACTACTTACACACACACACACGTACATGGAAATTATCATCAAGTCCCTACAACCTGTCTAATAAGACTCTCTCTCTCTTTCGTGTACACGATCATACACGGAATCGCATGAACGATTGTACCAAAAATATGTAATTCTTGTTCAAATATAAAAGGGCAAACTTTTTCTCAGGTCGTTACACACAAGTTTCTGCAAGTTCTTTTTCGAGAAGACCTTAAGAATAGGCGAGAGTGTGAGTGAAAGGGTCCATATACTTTGTACAGCTTGAGACGGAGGTAGACTGACAATAAATTTCAATTATGGTGAAATATACGGGGAAAGGTGGGTCTTTCCTTATTCGTTACGAATGGCAGGTTACGAATATGTGTGTAGATTTTTGAAAGTTCGAAAGACTACACACACACGAGGACTAGAGAAGAGACCCTTCGTACTGAAACTATCCATCAGACAAGGAAGACACACGGTTGAGTACCTCGAATATATAAAAGGATCTCTTATGTATCACACAAGGTTTTTGCATCATCTTCTTGTTCTCCATCCCTTAAGACACATTTTAAAAGGGATTTTGTTTCTTGGGAAGGATGATGGGAATAAATTATCCTGAAAGAAAAGTGAAAGCCCCACACACACCTGGCTGCCTGTTGGGTGCACATGGCACTTTCAAATATTTCTCTCTTTGCACAGTAAAAATATTTGCATATATTTGCAATTCTCGTAAACACTAATGCCCTACTTGACTTGAAATGGGTATCATTTGGTCCATGTAAAGTATTGCAAAGTCTCGTTGTAATCTGACATGTTGCTGTTGTTCATGTTTGTATATGAGGGTCGACCTAGTCTTTATCTTGTGTGTGTTTTTGTATAGAGTTGTGGTGTAATTCCATACCTCCCCTTCTTCTTCTATACCTTCCAGTGAAAGTTAATTCCTTCTCGTGTGTATATATAAGCTGGTTTAATTACATCCTCGATTCTTGAGAGAGGGAGCAGTGTGGGAGAGAGTCTTAAAAAGACTTGAATTTCTCCCTACGTGAGGAATATGATAAATCTCCCGATACCAAAATATTATGTGCTAGAAAATCCCTCATAAGTGAGCGAGAATGACTTTTCATTTAAGTAATGAATGGGGGAGGCGAAAGGTAAACACAAATTCAACTTTTTAGGTCTCAGCACTCAACCCAAATGACTTCCGTCCAAGAAACTTTCTCGGGGTTTCTTGAATTTCCTGATATCAAATCGCAACGTAAGGGAAAGAGAAAGTCCTACTACTCCATAAAAGTGCAATTAGCTAATAAATTACCTCCACCTCAATCTCCTTAGTCTACTTTACTATTACTCTCTTGTTAGTGAGTTCAAGTGGAGGTTTGTATATGTACTCGTTCAGGATTCTTTCAAATATAGTCTCTGTGTGCGGTTGTGCTTGATAAGGGGGATGATGATTAAAGCCACACCCCAATGTGGAGATTCATTACACCCACCTATCGTTGTGCTCCTATCCTTAAAGACCTATTAGAAAACCACCCTACATCTACCAAAACTACCATCCATCCACATATAAAGCCAGCACAAACTATCTTATTGCAAAACCCTCATCAACCAAATGAAAGTAGTTTTTCCTTGGACTACATACATTCCTTATCAAAGATACCGCAGGCAGAGTTTCCTGCAAGTGGCAGGTCAATTATATAATAGTCATCATCATCTACGCTTCGGAGAGTAAAAAATCATGCCCGTCTAAATAATAATAATCAAGTCTGAGAGAAAGTGGAGAGAAACGTAGAATAAATGGAATGGTTGTATTGCATGTTCCAACTAATCTGCAATTTAATCAATCTGTCCGTGGTCTACTCACTCTATAGTCAACTCTACAGTCTGTGCAGCACAAATCATATCTCACTTGTTCCCGTTTATTATGGAAGAAAAGTTTGTTTTTTCTACATAATAAACTTTCTCCTTGGTCTATATAGAGTCTATATATATATAAAGTCTTGAAACTTGTTAGACACACACACACACTCCACCAAACTTTGTACACCAAAACTTCACTTACAATTTACAAATACAAAATTCGTAGTTGTAGCAGAATGTGACAAATTCACAAACGGACAGATTGCTGTGTGCCTGGTACACACTTTTGCAATATTGGTATCGGATGTTCACTTTCTCTCGAAGTAATAAATGGATGAAGTGAAAGAATCTCACAAAATCCTCTCAGACTTTGTGTTCCGTGTCAGTTAGTAATCTCCTCGAATCCTTCAATCAATTCTTCAAGGAGAACTCTAAGCAGTAAAACTTTTTTGGGAAACACACACACACTAAAATACATTCAAGAATTGGTTGTTTTCCGGGTGACTTTCTTAAGAAACTGCTGCTGGGTTACTTTGTTCACAAATTTGGAGAAAATGGAAAGAGGAAACGGTGGATACAACAGACTTTTCTATTTTGTAACGCTTTTTTTACCAGCTCACATTTCTCCCGATGGGTTGTCATTTATACACACAATGAGTTTAATCACCACCACTTCCCTCATCATCATCAGGAGTAGCATATAGTTCTTTCATTTTGATGAAAAGATTTCGATGAAGGAAAGATTGATTTCCAAAGTTCTCTATTGTTTTGTGTTGGAGAGTGAGAAAGTAATTATTCCGAAAGAAAAGATGTAATATATATCCTTCCACAGATTGAAGAAGTTCTTCCCCTTCACCGAGAAGTCTTCCCCATTTCACATTTTAACGGTTGCAGAAGTATGGTTAGCGTGACTTGGCGTCTCTAAAGTGTCAGTCTCTCCTAAGTTCTAAATGTCCGTGTCATTTTTCATTTCAAATTAATTCTATGCAGAAGTTTTTCTCCGGGTGTTTGTAGACTTATTCGTACACTTTTTTCTAATGGAAGAGATGGCATTAAGTTTTTATCATTTGTTCAGAGATATGCTAGATCCGCTACTGGAAGTTTGAAAGAGCTTTACTTGATTTGTGTAATAACACCTGCTCACACGGGCAAACACCTTTTGTTCAGCTTCTTGTGATCTCTTAGGATTTGTGTAATTCATTGGAAATGATCCACACCTAACTTTTTGTATCCCTCCTTCTTTTAACTTATTCAGGAAGGTAAAAGCCAGATTGCGACAGGGGAGCTTGTGTAATTAAAAAGAATTCTGTGAAAACAATATTTACTCAGCTAGACTCTGTGTGGTGTGTGTGGAGAAGGTTTAAATTAGTTGAACTCTTGAGATTCAAAGTTCAGGTGTGTGTGTGCCAAAATCTTTGCTCTGGGTTTCTCAACGTCTTAACACACCTTTATATGTTTAACTTATCTGTCTTAACTCTTTCTCCTTCTCTATTTCCTAGTCGTGTGTGTTCTTGTTAATTACTTTACCACCCGTAGAATCTTGTAATTATCATGTGGAAAAAATAGGAAGAGAGTTAGAGACAACTCCAGGGAGCAACTGAACCTGAATGAGATTCATCTTACGACGCAACCCGTGTGTCACTGTACGAATTAGTTTGGTACTCATCCATCATTGAAAGTTTTGCATGGGAATTGTCTAGGTAGGTACATGAATTCAGGATAGTGAGGAAAGTATACACAGTATTGGAAGTGCAGTCTCGTCAAAACTTTCCACATGACTTCCTTATCGTGTATTGTTTCTAGCAAAATCCTTGTGAAAACACGTGTGCTGTGTTAATTTAGAAAAGGACAATAGAGAAAGGTTGGTAACTTTTTGGCAGTGTAGCTGCTTGTGTGTTTTTGGAGACTCATCCATAGAGTCACACATATCGTGCAGAAAGTGCCAAGTCGACAGAACGCTAGAGACTAATTCAGACACACCTACATTCCATAGTCTCTATGCTGGGGGACTGAGTATACTGCGGAGTGTGTGTTTTCATTCGTGGCTTTCAAGTGAAACGAAGCAAGTGTGTGGTAAGAAAGGTTTTTTTCTTTAAAAGGCTTTCTCTGACAATAAGGCTTAATCATAGATACGTGATCCTAAAACTTAACAGGTTCATTAAATGCAGACATTCTCCATGAAGGGAGACTCTGTGTATATCGTGGAGTGGCGAGAGGTTAAATCTGGAAAGTTGATTCAGAGTAAATGTCAAATTCCTGCACGGAAGCATTACGGAATCCGTAGGAAACGGAAGGAACAGAAGATCTTAATGAAAAGGGACGGAGCATTACTTACAGTGTTCATGAGTGTGGGAGACATTTCAATGCGAAATGTACTGCTTTTCTATACAAACTCTCTCTTATGTGTTACCTACACAACTTGTGTCTCTTATTGTTCTTGAGACCTTTCTTTAGGGAACAATAGGATGGAACCCGTGTCTATCTACCTATGTACATGGAGACCTCTTTAACTCAAGAGAGAACCTGAAGCCCCCAGCTCTTTAATTACTTTAGATAAGACGAAGGATGTTTGCACAAAGGATGAGGATAATAAATCAGTCGCCTTCTAGTTTCTCCCAAAAGGAGATATTCCCACAGTATTATAGATACTTTCTCCCGTATACTATGCTGTGTATTAACAGGGATATGAAAAGGGACCATCCGTCACTCACCTGAATCTCAGTTCGTCCTGGTCCAATTCCTTGTACTGAAGTTGAGGAAGGACTCTTAATTGCTGCCACTTGAGTGTCGGACACTCGAAGAAAGTCAGACACAAGATCTGTGATTTTAAGATAAGTCTTTCTGGAAATGAAGTACGATGTTCTTCCAGAGTCGTGGTCTTGGGCAAAGAACCTTCCGTACACCTAAAAGAGATCAAAACAACCATGTACACATATTAAAGTTTACAGTGTCCATTGTGCTTGGCATATATACACAAATTTATATTCTGGATGCAGAGATACCCGCGCTACTCTTCCTTTCCCGTTTCTCTCTCCAGGAAGACATTAAATTGTATTCGCATTACGTTTCCTTTTATCTTTTAAAAACAATAGGTTGGAAACTAGTAAGAAGGAATATATTCGGAGTGACTGGAAGGAGGAAAGGTCTCGAGTGTTCCAAAGAAGCGGTGCACACTCACTTTCCCTGCATGCATAATAATATAAATGCACAGAGAGGGTCTGCGAAGAAGCTGGAGAAAGTCTCTCTCATTAGCAAACAAAAATCATGACATGAATACATAGAAAGAGAGTATCGGGTTATATTCTCGTAAAAAGGGTTCGTTAGCAAAGCCTCTTGTTTCACCTCCCCCAATAAAGAAATATTAAAGCACAAGAAGGTCTTATTACTCCCCACTACTACTTTTGAAATTGCATCCGTTTCCTCCCTTCACACATTCAAAGTGTAATGTATTTATGCTCATATGGAAATCCCAAGTATTCCAAAGGTTTGTAATGCAAATACATCTATCCATAAGCTTGGGAAATGATTTGATAATAAGACGTTGGATAAAAAAGCCTCCCATTTCCAGACACACACACACCCTTGATCCATTGTTTCCAACTCAAAAATATAAGACGAACAGGTATATATTTAATACGAGTGTTGATGGGACTCTTTGGCTGAAAGAGTTCCCTTATGTTTCAATTTTATTTGGGAGATAAAAAGAGTACTAGTAGTACTTCATGTGTGTGTGTGTCGTGGACTATAGTTTCCGTATTCTTTCTGAACTGTCTAAACATATTTCACGTAGTCTTGTCGTCCCACATGAGACACACACATACACACGAGGAGAAAGCATATTCTTCGTACAAACCATAGCCAAGTCCTTCTCTGCCTCTCCTTATTCCATCTTTTCTACTGATTGTGATCGCTAAACTTGTGATGTTATTACGAACATAAAAGAAAGGCAGAAACCTCGCCAAAAACCGTTCTTTCCCTTTCAGTCATAATAATGACAATGGAGGAGATGAGAAGGGAAGAAAGGATATGTGAAAGAAATGCTGCATCTCTCCACCTTTAGACTAGAAGACAAATATTCCTGCCACTCCCTTCTTCTTCTTTCACATCATCTTGAAAGAAATAAGTCTCACACCACAACGACATGTGGAAGAGTGTGTGTGTGTGTTTGGATGGCTATTCCATCTTTTTTTAAGGTGAGGAGTTTCCCAAAATGTTTAGCATTGTAATGGTAGTGAACTGGGAGGGAAACTACACTGCGGGTTCTTGAATCTTTTGTTGTTTCAGCTATAACCATATCTCGGGGTATTTCATGAATGATAATGACTGCAATAAAATCAGAGAGTAGGAGAGAATACATAGGACGGAACAAGGTAACACATGCAAACAAGTTTGGAATCAAACGGACTAATCTTTAGGTGGGGAAAAATAGGAGAAAAAGTGTAAAGCCGAGTTTTGCGGTGTGGTTGGGGATATTCATGAGAAATGTAATACTGTCCACATGGGACTCTCTAAAATGAAGAGTCTCCCTACTTGTCAAATATCTTCTTATCATTCAACCGAATGGACCACGACAACTTTTTGGGAAAACAAATTCGTGTAACCTTTTCTACTTACACGGAAGTGTATGGGGAGAGGAAGGACACATTTCATCCACCGTCGTCCTTCCTACTTTTACTGTAAAATATTCTTGGACTGGTGCCCTGTCTCCCTGCCATGTGTGCATACACCTCGTACTTGTGTATCTACATATCCTCACTGCTTTTTATCCTTCTGTAGACTACACATTATCAAAACATCATATTTCCTCCCTATCTCGTGAATAATTTGTTCTAAACGCAGAGACTTAAGTGGTGGAGGAGTGAATAAAGGAAGGAGACAAAACGAGAAAAGTGTATATCGGGTGGTACGGGTGTGTAGGATCGATTATTTTGTGTAGCCTCCGACACTTCTTGTGTGGTGAAGAAGTTGTGGAGGTTGTGAAAGCACTTGGAGAAAGCACGGGAATTGAAGGGGTGGAGATGTAAGAAAAAGCTTTTTGATGAAAGTAATTTGGGTCTTACATCAACCCTTGTATGTTGGTATCGCGGTCGACAATGGAATTTGTCTTCATACTCTGCGTCCTCTCCTTCGCCTTCTTCATGATTGCTTGGAGCTGGTCCATTATTAGTATTGCCACTGGTAGTGTGGTCTCCATCAACTCCACTTACTGACACTTGTTCAGTCTCGGAATGAGTGTCTTCCCATGGATCATCCAAGTCATCTTCTCCCGCAGTAGGACCACTGCTGTAATAACTGCTAATGTCTGTGGAAAGAGTTCCAACATTTTTGGTGGGAGATGCTTGGTCAATTCCTTGGTCTTCTTGGATGTCTATCATCTTCGTGTATGAAGAGACTTCTCGCTTCCCTTGACTCCTGAAACCACCACATACCAATATGTCATTACTTAGCACATCCAACACATGTAATACAGTCTGTATATATATATGTAAGGAGGGAGAAAAGCTGGTAACAATTATTATAGGGAATTCACTCCACTAGGAACTCTCGAGTATACTTTCTATATTTCTCTGATCACCATCCACCTCATTGTGAATTCTGGACCCCGTCTCAGGATAAATTCTTCTCGAATTCCCATTTCCGTCTGGGAGCCAAACTTTCTCCGGAACATGTGCACAATGAGTGTGTGTATTATGTACCAGTTCTCCATCATTCGATGCCAGTCATCATTTGGGAGTTCATGCATACCAAAAGATCTCTCTGAATATTATGAGTCTCATTTGTTCATCTCACACACTCTCACATATCCCGTAAGTTCTTCTGTAAGTTATTACTCCACACTTGTCCCCTGCCAGATGTTTATATGCAATAGTACAAGACTGGTGTCCACCCAAAATACTCCCTCCCATAACTTTCCAAACAGTCCTGGATATGCGCGCATCCTTAACTTCATTAGTTGATTGTGTTTGACACATTTCAAAATCTATTATTATTCCTAGAATATTAAAGTTCAGGCAAATCTGCTTAAATCCTTGAATCCAAACTCTGAATCCATATGAGCAGAAGTTGCTGCCAAGTGAACCACGCATATTAAGACTCACATGGAGAAATGAACTCACTGCATATGCTCTGAATGCAATCATGTACTCTTTAGTTGAGTGGGTACTTTCTGTATATACTCTATCCACTCAGAGAAAGCTGAATCGTGTAATATCATTTAGACGGGTGGAAAGTACT
>JAQGAB010001078.1:0-19008 GCA_034696565.1 Isotomurus graminis
TAGAGTTTTCTCTTCCTCATCTGGTGGTGGTGCATATTCAGCCTTCACATAATAAAATGATTTAGTTCCAACCTCCTTCCATAAAACGATAGCCAGGAGGAGTGCCTACGAATGAAGTACGCACAGACATTCTGTATTCTCTCTAGAAAGAAAGGGAATGCATTTCTCCCAGGAATGAAAGTGAAGGAAAGGAGGATATGTTTTATTGGTGAGGAATAAAATGTAGCTCATTCAGTGTCCTTTTTAGTATAAGGAGAGACCATAAAGCCAGGCTGTGTGGACAACACTCACTCAAGAAAGAATGGAAGAAGAATTCTCGACGGGTCAATTTTTGAATAATGAGAATTTACGAGGAAATATCTGATGGTGACGACCATACGAAAGTGAATGGGTTTTATTGGACTCCACAAGAGAAATGTTAGAAGGGAAAGAAACTCATATTCACCAGGCTTTCTTCTTTTTTGGAGATGGTTTTGTAAAATAAGACGATGAGATGCTTTCTCCTTGTGCGGGGATAGCAGAGTAGAGAGGGTTTGAGTGGGCAAGTAAATCATGATGAATGCTGGAAGACTGGGTTTCTTATATACGAATGGAATAATAACACACACACGCTTACATTATATTACATTAGGAGATCTGACAGGAGACGATGGTGGTGGTGACTTTCTTGGGAGGCGAGTAGTATATATTTGTATGGCGCATGCATGCATACGCAGAAGGAAGGAAAGAACACACATTTCTTTCCATTTTTATATAATGCCACTTTACACGATTTCTCATGGGAATTTATTGCTCTCTTCTCCGTTTACATTACAAGAGATGATACCACCACCACCACCTCTTCCAACTTTCTCCATGACTTTTTTGGTGGGCACAGGAAGTGTGGGGGTCTCTGAGCTCCCAAGAAGGCCATTCCCACACTTACTCTCATATTCATTCCAACTAACAATAATAAATGCGGCCCTCTTCATCATAACTTAAGGGAGAGAGGTGACATTTTACTATCTCCCTACCACTCCCCTTTCTTCTCACCTACCCACGTTTCCTTTGCTTTTGCTCCAGAACAACAAATAACTACAAAATGGCTCGTTTTATGCGGACCTCAGCTCTGAAGATGTTTCGACTAAAAGATGCTCTCAATTGAGATGAATGTTCAACAAGGGACAAAGCAGCATATATATACACAAAAAGGCTTTCGTTAGTTCATGTTCTTTATTCTGCCACACGGCATGCCAACACTTTAAGTTACACAAGGAACGGAATTCAAAGAAATTATTACCACCTTTTGAAGATAATTGAGTTGGGACTGGGAATGAAAAATGTATATTTTGGAAATGTAACAGTAAAATATTATGAAAGGTGGGAGAAAATGTTATCCCATTATGCATGTGCGAATTTGATCTTCTGACCCTGAGGATCATTAATGCCTGTCAAGTAATATTAATTACAAGGCGGATCTTCTTCCTTTTCTGAAGTTGCCGACAGAATTCTACAAATAAGTTTTTCTTATTACTACTCATCAGTACACAAGACATTTTTAGATGCTCCTGCTTAACCGAAAGAACCTTTATTCTTTTCTAGAAGATACAAATAAATAGAAGTGTGTGTGTGTGTGTAGTTTGATTTGACATCAATTAAGAAAAAAGATAAATTATAGTGAGAAATGAGATTATGTGTGGGTGCACATTACGTAACAAAAGTTCATTAGGATGACAAGGTTGATGGTATTGAAATCGGTGAACTTCTTCTACTTCTTCCGTATGTTTTATATGCAGCTGAGAAAAGGTTGTTGTTGTGTAAGCGAAACTATCATCAGCAAAAGGAGAAATGCTATGTGAACTGAAAGAAGGAAGAAGGAAGGGTGGGTTTGGTGAGATCAAAACTATCCATCATCTTTCCTCGTACAAAAATGTCATTACGAGTGTTTCCTACAAGTTTCCTTCTTCTACATACATCTCATTTCCCTGGAACTTCCCTTTGCTGTCACAGGGAAAAATGTTTCTCGGAGTGTGCTTTCATAATACAGAAACAATCATCATCTTTCTAGTTGTACAACATTGTTCATTTATTCGTTCCTCCACGATTTTTTTGTTCACATAACAAAAATAAACGAAATGTTCATTCATAATGACTCAGTCAAGTACACAAGTAGATCTTATTTATTATTCTTATCATTTCAAATTGAAACATAATAATGTGCAGAGTTTCTGTTACACAAATCGCTCTGGGTTCTCCTTATTTCTCGGAACAATTCACGTTTGCGTTGTTTGACTGATTTATGTCATTTCATTTGCAGATGTGGAATACCAGTATATAATAAATAGCTTGGGGCTTTTGAAAGAGAGTTGGGGGTTTATTTTGGAAGCACAAAGTCAGTCATGCGTTTGAGGAAAAATAGAGCGAGCTTTAGTAGAAATTTACATTACAGTGGGATTCGTACAACTGAAGAAATGAAAGTGAATTTTCCTTATGGAAGAATATATAACAACCTGACAGAGGGCTGACCACGTACCAATAAAAGCAGTAGTAGTGGTGGTAGTAGAGGCATGAAGTAGTGTATAAATTGAAGTTGAGATGGATCGAGTGAATTCTCGAAGCAATAACGAAATTACCCGTTACAATGTTTTCTTTCTAAGGAATCTTCGTTTCAATTCATTAGATTCAGAAGAATTCAATTTGAAGACGAAATGAGCCCAAACAAAGTGTAAAGTCTGGAGAAAAAGAAAGAAACCTCGAGAGTCTTGGAGAAAGGGTAGATTACCTAAACTAAATAAACAGAAAGTGAGTTAGGACAAGTTTGGTAGAAATCTCTTCAACAGTCCATCCATTTCTTGAGAAGACAAACCTGGTTTCGTGTATCAATACGACTCATCTTTCTTCTTGTAATATATATCTGTGTATATCTCCTACTTGAACTATATATACTTACAATCGAATTCTAAACTATTGAACAATCCTTTCGCACAACAGGAAGAGGAAAGGCTCAGATATTAATAATGGATTGTACTTTATTATTATGGGAAATAAATGGAGAGTAGAATGACAAGGAGAAAGGGTTACTCAAGGAGAAGAAGCTTCAAGAGGGTTTTATATGTAATGTTTATCATCTTCCGGTATATTTCAAGAGTTATTTCCCTTTAGGCAATCTCTCTCTCGTAGAATGAATTACATTTGATTTGAACAACTCAATAGGCTTCTCTCTAGAGCTTTTGTATAAGTTTTCATAAAATAAACTAAAAAGGTTTATAAAAGCCCTCAGGACGGTGAAAGATGAGAGATTGATCTGAAGTGGAAAGTGTAGTCTCACTGCACCACTCCATGTGATTTCAGAGTAAACATGGATCATCATGAAAGTCCTCTTGGTTCTTTCCTTCTGTGTATCAATCCATCTGGACAAGTTTGCATTCTGATGATGAGCACCGAGAGTTCCTCCTACTGGTCTCTCTCTCTCTGTGTAATGTTATGTTTACCCAAGTTGATCTTCATGAGAAGTTTTGTTCGGTCATTCGTCCAGCGTGTGTCCATATATGAGCCTTCCTTGTTTGGATTGTTATTATTATTATTAAAGTTCCGAGATACAACTGCCTGTTCTTCGCTTCTATTGTCATGTTCATTTTTCACTGGGAATATTTGCCTTTGCAATGGAAATGTTGTGTTTTTTGGATCCCCTGTACCAGAAGTTGATCATCCTTAAGTTCGATCCTCTTCTCATGGCTTCTTGTTAATAATTCGTTTATCTTCGGAAGACAGGGAAGAGAGAGAGAAAGAGGGAGAAAGCTTTAGAGTTGCTTGCCTGGCATAACAGGCAATTAATATTTGGTCCAATGTGCACGTAACTTTCTTCTCTGTTTACATACTGAAGTGAACCGATGATGTTGATGGACTTCAGTTCATACATGTCTGTGTGTGTGTGTGTTTCCTCAGTGAAGATACAAAAAACCTGCACACACACATACAAGTAGCGTTTAAAAAGCTTTCTCATAATATGAACTACTTTGTTCGCCTTTCTTCGTTTTAACTGTGGGGCTCGGCTCAGTCAATTTGGCGAAAGGTTTATATATCTAATATTACATCCAGTTGATTTAGAAGACTACACAGGGCTTAATGTCATCTAAGAAATGTCAGTTAAATGTGTGGACTGAGTTAGCTGGGCTCATGGGCCTTGTTCAGTTTTAGGAAAGGAAACTTCAGAGATCCGGTTTATTTATTAAATTATACTTTGTCATCAACTTCATTATTTTCCTTGTTTTGTCAAACTCTGTCAACCAATGATGAAGTATGTTTGCCTTCTGTCTTTTTATTATGCTTTCTCCTATAATCAAAACAAAGCTTTGGTTTGTTTTGCTTCAGAAGTGGTTTGGTGATTTAGTCAACTGAAAAAATAACATCCATTTACTATTTGTAGACTGCCTGTAGCTATTCCAGTGCCTTATTGCTACTCCAACTTCTTTCTACCGTCTCTCTGTCAGTCGTTCATAAAACTAGTAAACCACATTTTGATAGTTTTGAAGCGATGACACAAATGGATGCAAATGTATTCATGAAAACAGGCGAATGGATTCCACAATCCCACAGTCATTATCAGGCATTCATCACTTCTGTCTGCGTAAACTAGATTCTAATCTTGGTGAAGAGTGTTTTGATTCCGTTATATGTTAATTTTTGAGTGGGCTTCCTCGTAAATAATGGAAAGGAGAATAAGGGATTGTTTTTAAATGAAGTGAAAGGTTGGCTTAGGAAAGAAAGACTGGATTGTGCATGTCGAGTAATTGAAAACAAGTTTTGATGACCTGGATTGTCGTATAGTTGAGATTTCTTGAAGGGAAAGGTTCATGAATAAGTGAGCAGTTGGTAGTGATTGTTATTCACTATGTAAATGTAATGGGGTGAGACTGGTCATATTTCTCGAGTGGAGGCAGCAGGGGCTCCTTCGTTGGAATAAACGAGAATTCCTAAAAATTCAAATGGGGCTGGAGAGAGAAGTTTGTGGTTCACAAAAAATGGAGGAGAAAACCATAAAGTTGGATTTTATTGAGCGAATCCCATTCCATCCTTGCCTAATTCAGATGGATTATCATAAGAGAGCAGGCAGGAACAACGGAGGATAAAAAGAAAGACTTCCTTCTTCTAGATTGGAATACATTGTCTCTGGTTTATCTTCACTGGTGGTTGTACCCCTGCTGACTTGACTTGAATTCATTCAACGATTCAAGAAACCGTTTTTCCTAACGCCATATCATTCTCTCTTTCTCTTACATAAATGCATAGGAAGTTACTGCTTCGCTTAAAGTCTTATACACATCGGAGTGACTGTTGTAGCTCGCACTTTCTTCGTCCTACTTCAACTGACTCTCTCATACACTTATTCCTAGCTGACCACAGTAACAAATGTATTCCTAAAAGTATCCGAAAAAGGGATTCCGAAATGGACGAATTATTATTATGCGGTAGCAATTTACTTATCCCAAAAAGCTTTGGCGCAGAAAGCGAGTCCATACAAGTATTCCACATGGATCTCTATTGCTTTATATTTTAAGAAACACTTATCATATTTGAATCTTTAAAAGGTATGTAAGAATAATGGTGAGCATTTAATGTAGTACTTTTAGAAATGTCGTCGTAGATTTGTAAACTAATGGGAGAGAT
The DNA here is from genome assembly GCA_034696565.1 of Isotomurus graminis. Taxonomy (NCBI): domain Eukaryota; kingdom Metazoa; phylum Arthropoda; class Collembola; order Entomobryomorpha; family Isotomidae; genus Isotomurus; species Isotomurus graminis. The sequence continues at coordinate 5,647 of JAQGAB010001078.1, forward strand.
AAGAAACAAGGGAAATTTAGAGGAATATGAGGATGGTCCATCTCGAGTCTCATATTTTCCCTTTCTAAATCTTTCGTGAGAATTAATGAAATAGTTTTGTGAGAAGAGAGAAAGAAAGGAGATAAATCCCTGATGACTGATTCAGGGATTCCATTCGAAGAAGGAAGAGAGAAGTTGGTTCAATGCTGCCACCGGACCAATAATACCATCTCCTCGTCTGGGTGTGTGTGATAGAAGGTGAAAGTCTTCTTCTTCGAGTGTAGATTCCTTTTCTTTTCCACAAGAAATGAAATAGAATAGTCAATGGTCAATACCAAATCGCACCTCGACAGACATTTCTCCCTGAGTATGTACGATATGGATATTCTGGAAATAAACCCCCCTTTATCCCTTCTGGCTCAGTCAGCCTTATTCCTTCTAAACTAATCGTCGTTTTGTGACTGTAAAAATAGGATCGTCGGGTATGTATGTATGAGAGAGAGAGTCCTTGTGGAATATTACATGAAAAACTAGGAAAAATAAGGAATAGGATTGACTCTTTGATAAAAGCTGGACACGGGACATCCCTCTGGAACTTCCAATCGTATGAGACACACACAGAGAAGCTTTGGATTCGACTCAGCTTAGCGTTCAATTTATTTTTTCTTCCTTGACTTTCCTTCTCCTCGTCTTTCAAAGAAATGAGAGAACGTCTTCTTCTTCTAAGGAAAATATTATTCGAATTCCAAATGGAATTTCATCAATAAATCTGCCCCTTTGTCTTTCCACCATTTGGAGTGAGTCAGGAATTGTCATTCATTGCACTGCTTGATTTCATGAGACTGGTACGCTGTGTACAGTAGCTACTGAATGATGAGTTTGCATCAGGAGATAGTACAGAAAGTTACGGTAACCCTAATGTACGACTGATTTTCCTGGTGGTTTAAAAGTCGCTAGACTAACTAACTTTTTCTTGGTAGCTGCTTAAGGTTTTTGTCAGTCAGAATAAAAAGTTAGTACTTTGTACTTGAGGAAGATGTACTTATTGGGAGAATAAAAGTGAGGCAGTCCTTTCTCTCCACTTAGCCATCAATAAAACATACTTTAGTGGTAATGGCATACTTAGAGAGAGTTTTTGAAAGTCGGAAAGAGAGAAGTCAAGCGGGTCCTCGGTCGGTCGAAGCTTTTATTCCAATTTTCACTCAATTTGGACCCGAAGTACTCTCCAGTCAACTTTCTCTCCAAAAGATGAGGAAACTTGTTGTAAATTCGATTGTGTCATTTTGCCAAGTGAATAAAGAAGCGAACAGGGACAAAAAGTATTCGAGGGAAAAGTCCGATGGTCTACAAAGTCTAACTTAATGTTTTTTAAAAGGGACTTCTCAGCCAAGTCACCCTTTTCAATGAAATAAAAAATACCTTTCGGCCCTTCAGAATTGACTATTTTGAAGGAAACCCTTTTTCCATCACAAAAGAAAGAGCTCCTCTTATTTCATTTCCAAGTTTTCTCCTTCTTACAAGAAGAAAAGTTCTGACTTAACGAGTGTTACTAGTGGTAGGTGACTGTATAGGCGCATATACTCACAAGTTTCTCTCGTGTACAAGAAATCCACCTTTCACCGATAAAAATACTAGTACACAGGATCTTATTACTCACCTTTATTCGATAACTCACTCACTTGATAGTGCAGCCAAGCACAAAGAAGTCCCTTGACAAAACAGAAAGAGTTAAGGTTAACCAAATAAAACGAACGAACTCTCTTACATTCTAGTAGTAGTGAGTATTAACGTGGAATAACGTGCAACATACAACTAAAGGCCAACTTAGATCTCCAGTGAATTTCTACCAATATATCAGTTTTACTGCAAAGTAATCAGTTTAGAACAAAACAAGCTGTATAGCAGTTAAACATCCATTAATTAAGTCAAATACCTACTACAAAACTATTTAATTGACAACCAAAGGCAATAAGGAATGAATCCTCAACTCCTCATAAGATTATTTGAGTGTCCCTTAACAAAAGAGAGGGACTGTCCATCACTCAGTGTAGAAACGGAAGCTGTGAAATGTACTAAGAAGGGTTGGCTCCTATTTATTTGTATCTATTGTGGGACCAGCAAAGGAAAGTTGCATGCTGAGATCTCTTCTAGCTTTCATGTGTGTCGAATGTCAATTCAGGAGGATTTTAGGAAGTAGAATTGAAAGGAGAGAGAGAGCAAGGAAAGTTTTATATTTATTGTGTAGAATTGTATATGTATGAAGGGAAGGGAGCAGAGAGTTGTACTTGCTAACTAAAGAATGGGCTGGTCTCTCTGTCATCGAAAAGTGACTACGTAAAAAGTCTCTGAGCGAGAGTAAAGTTTCTAGACTTTCTTTATTCTTGTCATCGGGTTATTCAAGGGAAAGTTGTTGTGTGTGTATGTCCAGGAGAAGTTGATTTAGCAGTCAGAGCACGGGGAGAGGAGTGCCTTTGCACCCTAATTTGGTAGCTTGACATCAAGAGATTGACATAATAGTACGGAGGTCAACGGGGAAACATGGAAGCCAATTGCTATTCCTCGAGAGCGCCGTGTATATTCTGATTCCACTACTTGCTAATGTGTAAAAAGTCTAAAGAAGGCCGTATGTGGATTCAAAGTTCATGGCGTGAGTTGAATCCCTTAAACTCAGTCTCTTTGATGAATCCCCACTCTTCATGAATCCATTAGGTTCTTCTACTACATGTTTGTTATATATTTTTCTTTCCCATTTTCTCTCTATATATTTCTTTCCATGTATTTATTCCCTTTTAAGGTTCTCACTCGATGAGCATCATTTTCATCCGAATTCCAACTACACATCTTTACTTATTCATCTTGTAGTTGTGCTTGTGGTCTTAATAAAATGGTAATAATTTTGTACCTCCAAATCTTCGTATTCTTGTGTGTGATTCCGATTGAAACTGGAAACTTATTATATGGTTGGTCATGCCAGAATATCAAGTGGGAGAGGAACTTCAAAAGGAATCTAGTAATGGTATATGAACATACAAGAGCAATTGGTTCTTCCTACAGTAGATATATACATATCTATACTAACAAGATGTATGTATGGATGCGGGTAGAAAAAAGAAACTGTAAAAATTGGGAAGTAAATTGCCATACATTTTCTCATCTCTCGCAAGCTGGTACACATAATGCATTTCAATTGATGTGAGTCTGAGAGTTTGTGTATCTGATATATTTGGATGGGTTATGTTTCTGCACACTCGTTTAGTTGCTCTCGACTATATGGAGTTTATATTAGATATTCTTGTTGCACAGTAAATCGTAAGGAATAAGAATAAGACACATTCGATCTCGAGTAGAAGTAGAAGTGATTTTTCTTGGAAATAATGAAGTATATATTGGCGTCTATCTGTATTCCCATCCTATTCTTGTTATTGCTTTTTGTGCTTCTATTCAGAGTTTTTGTGCGATACATAGTAAACACTGTAGAGATATACGTAGAGAGGTTGTGGGCGATGCCGTAGAGTTCCATCAGCCGCTTGCCTTTCTCATTTCTTTTCCTTAAAGTTGGAGTATTGAACGATGGAGAGTCTGGAGGAATGATAAATTACCTAATTTGGAGGGCTCAGGTGGTCAATTGCTTTATATAAATCGGTTCTTCACTTCAAGCAGAATAACAAACGGCGTTGACAAATTGAAATTTCAGGATGCTCTACAGGCAAACCTACTACTTGTATGAAGTTCTATGGGGAAACCCCGTCGGATTCAAGAACAATGTTGGTGTATATAGAAAGATTGGCTTTACACTTCCTCTCCCGGTGGATCCTCAGATGATTTCCTTGCGTAATGATGCCCAGCAGTCAATCGCCAACTACTGAACTCCTTACCGTTACTCACAAATGGATAACTGGCCATTCATTCTAGAAATAATGGGATTCTCCCAAGTTGCATTATTGCATATGATGCACGAGTGAAAGAAGTAATGAAAATGCGGCCTTTTATTTTTGGATACCTAAAATAATCCATACAACACTGTGTAGGCAACCCAGGAACTTCTCTTTAGGACGATGATCATCAGTTTTACAATTAGAGTGTAAGATAAATGTGCATACCATAATGCGGTTTCATGTGGGTGGAGAAGATACAGTTGTATTTTTTCATTTTAGTTAAACTGAGCCTTAAATTTAGCTGAATGACTACCTTTTTGTGCGTCATAACTCACACAGGTAGAAATGAGCAATAATCGCATGAAGAGAATTCTATAATCTCCTTTGGTACATTCACAGCATAATGGTATATAGAAAATTAGATTAACGCAAAGTCGGAAGAAGTGAGCAACAGTTTGGTACTTTTTTTACTCGAAGAGTTGTAGTCGGTTGGTTTAAACCCCGTAATTATTGATTTCTTCTCAGATAATTGGTTGTTTTTGAGTTGTTTGCAATACTATGCTCTGGGGAGTTTACGTATCTTCTCTCATGAAACGATGTAAGAAACAAATGAAAGGAAATCTCCCTTTCTACGCACTTCACAGCATCAGCTTCTTTTTACTGTATGATTGAAGGCAGCTGGGATCAATCTGGAGATTTTTGAAGGAAGATTTCCTTCAGTAACTTTTGTTTCTTCGAATGCATAATTGATTTGGAGTTTTTTAATCTCATGTAAAGTTATTTTTTATCCTGAAAGCAACCCGTACGCACAAAGTCATGTTTTACTAGCAGAGACTGACCTTACTCATAACATATTGGTTAAAGAACACCTTTTGAGCGTGCATGCATTTGAATTTAATTTGATTTCTGTCAGGTATTTTTAACCAAAGTTGAGTATCCTTCTCGTGTAATCAAATCAGATGGTCGTGGTGGTTAATATTTATGAGGGTGTGTGTGTTGTGTTTGTGTAGAATAATTTACATTCGGAAGAAGGGAGAAGGGCTGCTGGGGATTAGCATTGAAAATTCCTGTTTTGAAAGTCAGATTTCTTCCATGAAAAAAGTAAATGATCAAGTGTGGAGATTATTTGAACAGTAAGTGAGCGTTGTTGGGTAAGGCCAAGGACAAGTGAAATGGAGAGTGTGAGGAAAATAGAATAAAAGTGGATTGAACGAGAATGCAAATGAAGGACGAAGGGTCCCTTTTTATCACAAAGTTGAATCTGAGGAGAAGGGCAATTTAAAATTCTAATTGTTATTATTCAATCCACGACACTGAAGAGAGAGAGAGAGGAACTGAAACATCCTCTTTTGACTTAACCCATATCATTAAAAGTCAACTAGGGGATTCATTAAAACACCGGTGGTACTATAAATGAACGCATTTGGGTAATAATCTTTTTTTTAGTAGAAATAACCTTGTTTCTTAAGGCTTTGGTTCAAGTTCATGACTCAGAATAATAGAACAAGACCAAACATTGTTGGTTTAAAAATAATGAATTCAAAAAAAGAAACAAGTTCACACACACACACACAACACTTTTGACATTAACCTAGGTTTTGTATTCATCATGTTGTGGCGATAAGAATAAACAGGGAGACCATTTCGTGTGGTTCCTTTTTGTGTCCCTTAGGTTTGTAGATTTATTCAAGAAGCATTCCAAATACTTAGACAGTGAATGTGAGCTAGGTAAACTTTGGTAATGGTATAAGTAGTTGGATAATAAGACGGGACAAAAAATGAGAGCATTAATTTTGTTACACACAAACCACCTAGTAGAATGAATGAAGGAAAGAAAGAGTTAAAAGTTTGTTGAAGGGTATGCACTTGAATTTTTAAGTGGGAGATGTGTGGCCTTGAAGTAGGTTAGAGGTAGAGGATGGTGATAGGATCTTTAAGCCTTAAGAGACAAGACTGTGAGACCGGAAGAGTGATTGGAGCTCATCAAATGTACCAAGCAAGAGTCTTAATGCTTCTGTTGCGTCTAAGCATGTGATTAATAGGATTGGAAACAACTGAATGATTGAAGGAGATTTACTTTCGAAACTAAAAGGTATCTTGAGTAAGTAGGTTTACGCATAAAGGTATAACGTGTGTTTGGATATGGAGAGACTAACTTTATACATACGCTATCAGACTATCAGCTATAGTAATAAAGAAAGAATTGAATAGGTAAATGGATACACTCTCCAGGTATTAAAGAAAAAGAGATCTAGTGGTTATAAATATAATTTCATTTAATGGAATAATGTCTGCTTAAATAAATCTATATTTGGATGAACCCACATCTGCCTCAGTTTTACGGCTTTTCCAGCCAGACCTGCGATCTGTAATGAAGATGATTGCGGTTGGATTTTGGAATTAGGCCGGATACGCAATATGTTAGGTTATTACAGTAACTGAAATATATTGTAAAAACATTCATTTATTTAGGAAAAGAGTGAAGATGTGTCGGGTACACAATTAAGAAGCGGAGAAGCCCTTTTTAGTCATTTTGGATGTTGTTGAGCTCAGTCAATGTATAAGATGATTCCTATTGGCGATAAGATGTGTCCGTATATTTTGACCGACTAGTATAAAAATAGGAAAACTAAGAAAAGAAAAAAAGGTTGTCTTATCACTACTGACCTATCTTAAGTACTTATTACGTGAAGCCAAATTACCTTTTCGTTTTCTATCCTTGTAGGTATTGCATATTCAGTTGTGCATCCTTTGGTTTTACAAAAGGATGTAAGACGTAAGAAGAAAAGGAAAGAATTCATCTTCGTAAAGAGAGAGAGAGAGAAGGGATTGAGATAATAAAAATACTTTTTAAGGATGTTTGCCTGCGATGGGTTGAAATAGCATGAAAAATTAGAGAATTGGGAGATGTAAAAACATGTTGGAGTCTCTCGGATCTGGGTCAGGGATTTACAATATTCTCCCATTTGGGTAACAAACAGCTCAGTAAATTATTAAGATCGTTAAAAAAATGCTACACAAACATGGGTTGAAGGTGGAAAGATGCAGAAGTTTTTTCTAAACGGAAAGACGACTGTTAGACTAGGTCAGCCTAAGTATAGGCTTAAAGGAAAAGGTTTAAATTGGGATTTGGATTTCACAGATTTGAGAAAAGGCATTTATTTATTGTATGCAGACGATCCCTAAAGTTGATCTTGGTTTGACAGAGAGATTTTTTTTAGTTGAGAAGACTTCAAGAGTTATTTGGGTACCCTTTGGGTATTGTGTGTAACTTCTCTTTTTACGGGACAAGTACCTGAGAGCTCTGAACACAAGAAACGTCATTAAATTCCCATGATTTGTGTGGGCTGGTTTGAAGTCTTTTTACATTTAGTGATGGATCCAACAAATCAAGGAATCTTTTACGGGATAACAATAATTTTAGTAGAAGGACACAAATGTTTTTTACCCAAAAATGTCTAATTAACAAGAAATGAGGAGACTCTTTTCAGTTTCTTTTAAAAGATTTTTTATGGAATTCCATTATTTCCCCCTAAATTTGTCATCCTACCTACATCCACCTCTAATAAGTTGTGGACATGGACCAAAAGAACAATCTGTCATATCATTTACTCCAAATTATATTGATCTATTGTGACTGAAATCAATTATGAGCTGTCTTCTAACTTTGAGACCAAAAGGAGAATTTATAAGGAAATGGAAACAACTTTTTATTTGAAAACCACACCAATTCGATATTCTCATTAACTTGCACGAGAAATACAATGATTCATGTGTTTTGCTGCAGCAGCACGGGTGTTTCTTTATGATTTGCCTGTCATGATTTGATTTCTTGGTTTTTACCGACTCCATCTGAAACGTGAAAAGTAACCCACAATGAAATAATTCAAATAAATGCCGAGTGTACAAAGAAGCTCAAAAAATAAAGACTTCTTGTGCAAACATCCGTGTGTAATTATTAATTCTTCATGAAGAGATTTTTCTTTTCTTTAAAATAATTTTATTTCCGTTGGGTGTCTTTTATTTTATTAGATGATTTCATACTTGGATTTTTTTGCTTTTTTACTTTCATTCAGAATTTCAATCAGTCAAGCAACCCTTTTTACCTACGAGGCTGTCAACAAAGCCCATTTTTTACTTCGACGCTGGAAACTCTTAAAAACTGGACACCCTAACAGCCCTCATTCATCTCCATCGGCCCGATTTCATCGGTGGCGGTGGACGAAGTGACCTCCCTCAACAACCGAGAAGGATGGAAAGGCGTGGGCGTCCCAGGAATATCTTGTAAGGTTTTATATAATTAGCTTGTGACTTTGAAACAGGTTGGAAAATACGGATCAACATCATTTGCTTCATCGGATAATATAAAATAATGCTGTCTCATTGAACCAGCATCACCCTCAGTTAATCTTTGGAGGAAGGGGCTCCCGAAAATATCTTTCAATATTACACACATTATGCACTCGTATGCATCACACAGCAGTACTCCTATTATTTCATTTCTCTATTCCCCCATTACACTGACTGCTACAGCTCATCCATCCACCACTTAATAAGTAATATTCTGTTGAGAAATATTTCCTAAATTGAGGTAAGCACTAACCTATGAAATGTGCAACCTGCTGGGTTTACTTCATTTATTTCCATCAAAAGAGACGGCTCTACTTGTCTTTCACAAAATGTAATCAAGAAATCCCTAAAAACCGAGCCGCAGACTTGGGCCATGCATTGTGCAAATCATTTGCTAGGGTCTTTTACTCCTTAGTAGACAAAGACCAAGGGAATCTTCGAAGACCATGTCACCCTGAGATAGACTAGTAGAATAGATTAATTCATTTGGTATTTACTCTCCGTTGTTCCAAATATGTCAGGGACACTCATATTCATGATGAATTACCCAAAATTGAGAAAAAGAAGAATGATGGACCAATTTTACTGGAAGTTCTGACGCAAGCAGAGAAGACAGTCTGCTATCTCTTCTACTGTGCTGTGTTGCACAACAACTTTCATCCTTCCACTAGGCACATACATTGTTCTATCAAAATGACATTATATTACATTCAAAAAGTCTTTGAGAAAGTAGTAATGCTGCTGCTGGTGGTGGAGGTGACGGGAGATGAGACGAAAGAAGAGGAAGATCGATCGATGAAAAATAGGAGAAAGTGCGGAGTGAGATGGACAATCGTAATATGTATGAGAGAGGTGTCATATTCCATTACTTTTGACGTTCACGTCATGTCTAATGTGTTCTTGCCTGCTCACATCGTAAATTTAGATTTGAATTGTATTAGGGACAGGGTTGTGTAAGTAGGGGAATGTCTTTTTGCTTGTCAATTACAGAGGAAGAATGAAAGGTCTATATATGCAGTGACTCTGTGACTGTAGAGACTTCGGGTCGAGACTCGACTGTACATTGTCATAGGAGAACAATACGTAGAATGACGGATCTTAATGTACGGCTGGTATTCAGTGGCAATTGCAATAGAACAAAAAAACCGTTGGTACTCGTGCATTTCTTTCATGTAACCAAATAGCAGTTATTCTTGTACGGTAATGAAAAGCATTAATGCAGAATCTCATTTGAAGTCTGCTTGGAAATGGCACCCCATTATGCAGTAGTTGGCAGAGAGAGGACATTAAGTATGGTAGCTGAGTGTGTATTGGCGTAGGCAGAGAGGCTTATTCTGCACACACATTAATGAAGGAAAGAGACGAGAGAGAATGTCATTAGAGAGTAAAGCCATTATTACAAAGTACTCTTAAGGACGGAGCACGTTTTTGCCATTTTAAGGAAAGAAGTTGGAGGGAAACTAATTAAAGTTCGTAATAACTAATGGTCTAGTCGTATTTGCAGAAGAGATAGTTAGAGTGGAGTTTTGGAATCTTTATTTATTAGAAGGAGGAAAGGATTGTGTGTTATGTAGTCACTTAATTATTAGTCGGTGCAGACCAGCATGGCAATTTTTCGCTATTTCATTACTTTCTCCAAGCCTCTCTCATACTAATTTGGGGAAATTAGAAGGCGAGAGAGAGAGGCAGACAAAATATTACATGGACAATGGTTCTTCTGCTGAATAAGCTGTGAGCACATTAGGAGAAAAATCCTCGAGTTCTTTCGTTCTTGATAAATACTCACATACTTGATGATACACTAACTTCCGAATCTCTGAAGATATATAGGGAACTCTACTGTACTATATGGTTCCTAGTAGATTCAGTGCGTTCGAGGAATAAAAGAGGAAGGAAGAATTACAAGGGCTGATTATCAAAGGCGAGGACATAAGGCTAATAATAAGGCTTTACGAATTCAAGTACATGCCTCTCTACCACCACCCCTACTTCATTAACGAAGCTCCTCCGACTATCACACACTACTCGTACTAAGTCTACAAGAACTCTAGAACAAATACAGAAATGAAGAAATCTCTTTGGAACATAATGAACATACATGGGAAGAAAGTTGAGGGTTTTACATTTATAGAAGGGAACTTCCCGTTCTTGCAGATCACTTGGAGGAAGAGTAATTTCATATTTTTGTACGAAAGATGATAATAAACAATACATGACAATATGTTTACTTACCTACGTTCGAGGATAAAAAGTGGCTTGAACGACAAGAGGAATGATTACACAGTAATGATGCAAGTTATTTGAGTCATGAAACATCTCATAATATGGAAAGTGCACGCCCAAAGTTTACATTACAATTAACTCCATTCCACAGTGGGGTTCATTTGAAATCTTAAAGAGAAACAAAGTTGTTGTTTAATACGTTTATAAAATATTTTTGTGGGCGATCATGTGATGGAGATAATTTAAAATCAATAAAGGATGATGAATGTCCGTATAAAGACGAAGAAAGAATTTAACAACGCAGAATCTTCTTTATTTATTGATAAGTTAAAACAAGTGGGAACTCATTTTGGAGTTTAATGGTGACCAAATCTGATTGATTATTCATTCACGTGCATTCCGAGTTGAGGTTGATTAACTGCATGAACTTGACTTAAAACTTTATCGCTTGGAAAATATTTTTCTGAGAGTCATGTAAGGAGATTTATGTATTTTAAGCTGAGGAAAATCAATAAAAAGGTGAAATCATCAAAGATATGTGTGCATTGTGTACTCTGCTAATCAATTTATCCTTCGTTGGGTCATTTGAATGTTAAAGAACTTATGAAGCTTGCTCGTGTCGTGGAATAAACTGTTTTACTGTTTGGATTGGTAGGTTGGATTAACTGTTAAATTAAAGCAAATTCATATAATAATGTTCATACTTAAATGAAGAAATAGATGCGGTTTTAAGGACGGATTATCTCACTATATTAATTGAAAATAAAAGACAAGGGAGGGTATGATGGGAATGTATGAAATTGACAAGAGAATTAAACAGCTAAAGGAAGGAGTAGAGAGTATAACCCTTTTTCGGTAGATGGAATCAAAGGGTTTTGCGAATCTTGTGGCTCGTATTTTAGCTTGAGGGATTTGAGACTACATAGTCTTTATGTCTTTACATCCTATATTGTGCCAAGTCTCAATTGTGAATAGTGCGAACAATTTCTGCTCTGGTATTTAGTTTAGTTCCACAGGATGCTCACTACAAATTGTCTTCCGGTGATAACAATTAACTTCATTCTTTGAACACTTTGAACTTTGTTATGAATTTTATTCATTAAATTCAAGACTCCAGATCAAAACTATTTGTAAAAAAGCTTAATAATTAGTTGTGTGGTACGACCGGCAAATGAATTAATAAATTGCAATCATTAAAGATTTCAGATATAAGATCTTTTGGCTTGTAGGAGATTGATGGCCGTCATTTAAAAGTTCCATGCTGTTTGCCTCAACCAAGTAAAAATGATTGGACTGATACTTTCATTAGTAGAAAAGTTCATGTGGGGCACGCAGGGATTCTTGCTATTAGTGATAATTATACATGGATGTGGGTTCAGGTTTAGGAGAGCAGGAAGGAAGTATTCCCCTGAATTTTTAATCCCCACCCCTTTTAAACTAATAATTTATTGTCGATTTATGATTTTAAACTAATCAAAGTCAATTGCATCCTCTCCAGGCGTCCAATAGGGTTGGTTAAGGACCAAATGTATTTGAAGTTCTTCTGATTGAGTTCATTTGTCAAGTGATTCAATTTTTTTGTCATTTCTCTACTCAATTATTTCATCATTGAATGAACTTTGCTGCGACAATTCATTGTCAATAGTTTGACATGACTCATAAAAAGACAGGAACATGTGTACACACAGTTTGCAGAGGGTATTAGTGTTGGGAGCGTGAAACTCCTAATTGAATCCTCACTTCCTCAAGTATATTTTTACATCCAGATTGACCCTGACTTTCAACCCTTCTTAACTTGCCAAATTAACTTTTTGATTTATTCATTGAATCACACATGAAAAAGGCCTTGTGCACTTAGTTCTGGCACCAAATTATTTAAGGAATTTACCGAGGAATGAAGAAACCGTAGAATTTCATGCTTTTCTACTTTTCCTTAATCTGTACTAGAGTTTTAATGAATATTCATCAACCCATGAACTCTTTTGGTGTATGTAAATGAGCGGAAATGAGATTCCACCAATTACCCTGCCAAGTAATTTCTTCTTCTTCTTAGGTAATATTCTGTGTGAACTGTGAACCCAAAATTGGTAATAATTTTGTTATACGCATGGGTACTACATAGTTTTGCACGTCTGACTTGCATCTGCATTGTAGTGTAAACTCACACACTCAGTCTCATCCTTAAAGAACGAAGGAACCTAGAATTATATATTTCTCCTCGTATATTATATCATTCACATGTGCAACTGGAATTACTCTTTCTCAAATCATCGTGTGTGTAATGATACAACCAGTCTAATCATAACCTTGGGTTCAATTCACATTCATTCTTTATTGCACATCACCTCCGGTCACATATTACATTAGAAGATTTTTTCCTTCACCTTAATGGATGCAAATGAGTTGTTCTTCACACACCTGTTTCCTCTTGTAACATGAGTTACTACGTATGTAAATTAATTGGAGGAAACATCTCAAGAATTATGATAATTAGGTGCTCTGGTTTATATTGAAGAAGTCAGATTGTACATCTCATGTAAAGTAAGCGTTTTAAACTCTCAACTTCTTATTTCTAGAAGAACAAAAGTAATTTAAAGGAATGAGTGACATCCACAACAAATAAGAATAAAAACAGTAAAAAAACATCTCGCATCAGCTTCACTACAATGCCTACTTCTGCTCTTATTGTTCTCGTATCATAAATATACTTTAGAATGCCAATTTATAACTTTAGAACTGTATACGTAATAACTCTACGAATCTAAGGAGGAAGACATACTTTAAGCAAAAAACTAGAACCCAATGGAATTCTCGTACGTGAAAAATTAGAATGTGAAGTGAGTGAAAAGAATAAATGGAATATTTCACGGCGTCACGAATCCACTAATTAGCTTTACCACTAAGTAAGAACCACAGAAGATTGTATGAAGGCCTA
>JAQGAB010001079.1:0-19007 GCA_034696565.1 Isotomurus graminis
TGTAGTGTATGTATGTGTGTCTGTCTCAATAAATGCATGAGATGAGATGACCATACGTGGTCTGACTTTCACTTCTTCACAAGTTATGTGCCATACTATTCTGTGATAGACACAAACCATACCCTTCCCCTCCCCTACATACATTTAGATTCCTTAAAGATATCATGTGTGTGTGCGGGTTGTGCAATATTCATATTCCACACCAAGACGAACCCAAACTGCGAATGTTATTTGTCTCCCCCTCCCTGTCGTGTTCCAGACTTGCCATTTATTCGCAAAATGTCCAGCAATGTTTGTGAAAGTCTTTCAAAACGGAATTTCTTTACATTCTTCTGGGAGGAAGAGTGAGAGAGAAGCTTCGTTGGTATGCAAGTGTGATTCTTCCGTTCACGCTGAGACTCGGATGAGATGAGAAGACCTTTTCTTATTCATATTAACCAAACGGCTAAGTCTGCCAAGACCTCCGGAATCCTCTCTTTCCTTCCATCTCTCCTTTTTGTAGGACTAGGCAGCGATCTTAAGCAACCCTTGGTACACAGTATTTCATAATAAGTTAAGCGTTGACTGGTTAAATTAAGGAGTTATGCAACGAAAAAAAACAATTACAAAATACAAAGCGGATGTAATCAAGCTTATAAGTTCTTGAACTGTCCCAGCTCCCCGCGTCAATTAAGCCAGACGATCCTTTATACAGGATGCGAGAACTATATAGACCATCAAGGTCATTATGATTGGTAATCATCCATCCAAAATCCGGATAGAAAGGACTATTTCACCCCGAGGAGTCTAAACTTTCACGCTCTCCACGCTATACTCGCCCATTTTTTCTCCGCTCCAAAAACCCATTTATTTCTACTTAAGAGAACAGAGCACAAGTGAAGAAGACGAATTTTGTGTAAAAAGCCTTGTAAGATCACCATGAACAAGATCCTCGTTGCTTTCTCTTCTTCCTCCGAGTTGGAGTTAGAAAGAGCCAGCTTATTCATAATGCAAAAAGGGATGATTTTTTGCTCCCGTTCTGAGAAGATGGAATCTTATTACAAATCCTCACAAAAGATAAGAAAAGATCTGAGGGAGGGGATATAGGACATTGTAGTAATCATAATAGCCCTGCACCAACACAATACGACATGCAGATCTAGGTCACTTCACAAATGAATCTGCCAGCAGTACACTTCACTATAATGCTAAACTTCTTAGCAGCACTTTCTTTTCTTAATAAATATTTCTTTCTCAACGCTTAAATACTGAAAGTGAGGGTACTAGATAAGCTAAGATTATTGTGACAAGCCCAATGACTTGAGAAGATCTCCAGTAAGAAAATCAAACTGAAAGAGAAAATAAATATAATAACCCTTCTCTAATCATCATAATAATGACTGAGCTGTAGACCCACGTGTATATAATCTTATAGACTCGATTAGAAGAGTGCAGACACTTGGAATCACAAAAAAACATTTTCCACTATTGTGTTTGCCCTGCTCTACTTCTTGTGAACCATTCCACAGATTCTAAGCGTTCGCAAAGATGTTTACTCGTAATGGTTCATCATCTTTTCATTCCAGGAAAAGTTTTAGTGGTGGATTTGCAAGAGAAAACTTTTCTAAAGTGATTTTAATTCAGCTTTTTGTGGGTTAAAGAACGTAGCACAATTGCGGAATTAACAATAATCTCCTTCCTTCGTTTGCATTGCAGATTTCCTGGATTCGCAGAAGAGATTGGCACATTTTGTCCACAGGAAAGGCCACTTATACAAATGACGAGAGGTTTCACGTCCTCCACTCTGACGGTTCGGATGAATGGACGTTGCAAATTAAGTTTGTGCAGAAGAGGGACAATGGAACCTACGAGTGTCAGGTGAGACAACTCCTCCTATTAAACTTGCACGATTCTTGAATTGTCTCCGTTTTCTCCCCTCATTCAATGGTTAGTCAATCTTTAAGCCTTCATAATTTCCAAGAAATTCCTTACCCAAATAGCTTACTAATTGAATTAACTTAAGACCCAGAAGAAAGTTAGATTTCCCTGAAGGAAACTTAAGACTTACTTCTAAAGATAAGTCGAAGCTGAGAGTTCCGTTCCAACCTAATTCTTTCCTGTTGAATGCCAAGCACCAGGAAATGAATGCATTCTTGCTCACCCAACCTCAACCGTAACTTATCTTTTGGTGAGTTGTACAAACAAACTTTTTGTAAATGCATCATAAAAGCAGGAAAATATTTTTCCATAAACTTTAAGAATTAATCCTTCCTATTTATCTAATGTATTACGGTTACAGTCTGTCTGACACAGTGGTTAACACTTCTCCTGAACTTTCCCCACCTTCACTTCTCCCATATTATTCACTTCCTTTACTGCAGAAGAGCAGACTGTAGGAAGTAGGAAGATGATGAAAGTGTCATTCGATTGGGGCGACATCCCACATCCTAACGTCTTGCGAAATTCTTCAACAATTTCTTCTGTCCCTCCAACCCATCTTCTACCTCAACTCTCTCGTGCACATTAGTATTCCCATCGTATACTCCAAGAAATAAAGTGTACAACCGGTCCTTGGGAATAGTCCTTTCTCTCTCTCTCTCTTTTACTGCAGTCTATTCATTCAAAGAGATGTTTTTTCCACCCAAATGATTTTGACACACACACCGGCCTACGAATAGACGGGTGCTCAGAGGTTTCCTTCATCTCTTTCTTTTCTGTCTAAGAACCAATCTTTCTGATGCCTGATGGGTGTGTCTACCAGAAATAAAATACAATTCGCCCATTGAACGAGTATGCAAAGGCCTACTAGTCTTTCTGAAGAGTATAGAATTCCTTTCAGAATCCCATTTGATGAATGATTTCTTATGCATAAACTTCGCAAACGAATCCCTACTTCCTCCCATTTGGGTTTTTGGGGTAGACACAAACAAAATGACAGGAGGATTCAATTCAATATCGGTTTCCACTTTACTTCTCTTCCTAACTTAATGATAGGCATGTGTATTGGTGAACAATCAAAATCGCAAGTGTCAGCTTTCTCTCTATACAGCAAGTTATTTTTATTTCCATCTCCGTTTTTCCAAAATTTCAATCATCGTGAAACCAGTGATAGCTCAGGATTAGTTGGAAGAAATAGAAAACCGCATTTGTATATTGTGTGTTGGACGTTGTTGGAGAAGGAGATTTGTAAAACAGAAAGAGAGAGAAAGGCAGAGGGAACAGCAGATGGACAAGATGAATTGTCCATGACAGCAGAATCAGGGGAAGCAAATATTTTCTTTTTGCAAATATTGAACATGCAAACTCTGCCAAATAGAAGCGAAACGAGCTCCCAACGAATGAGCACTGGTAGCCACTTTCTCCACATGTTTTCTCTAACCACCATCATCGTTTTCGAATGAAACTCCCCTACACTAAAACATCTTTCCTGTTTCTCTACAAAACTCTGTTTCTGCTGCTGCTGATGGTGGTAGATCCACTTTTACTATCACAAAATGGATACCAACCACATTTGAATAGAAAGACTGATGTTATGCAATCATATGAGTCTGTGTAACGTCTGGTTACTTTCATCATTCGTGTTATGGCGTACCACCTTCACTGACATTTTTAGAAACTTCTTTCTACTCACAAAACCATGAATAGTTCAAAAGCATAGGAATAAATATCCTGCAGGAAACCAGTTAAACTTTGTATGTACCTAGAGTTTTGCTGATTACTCTGTGTATTCATAAAACCTCCTTTTGTTCCAAGATGGATGTCAGTCTGCGTTGTACATAAGTGATTATACGGCACATCCATAATCAAATTACAAAAAGTCCATCACATCCATCAACTCTTGGACTTGTCTACTTAGGCAAATGAGGCTAAATGAATTTACTACCCGCTTTGTCACTTCAATTATGCCAATCATCGATGACATTGATCTGAATGTTTGCAAAACAAATGGATAAATGCTATACACTCGTACATTTCATGCTTTACACCTATACAGGAGCAACAGACGCCCTCATCCCAAATTCATTTCTAACTTAGCGTAGAGTGCATTAGTAAATAGTAAATACGAATGGGAAGGTGATGGTGGTGTTGTGAAATCGAGAAGACTGATTGATCCAATTTGCTTATTGGAAGGAGCATTCGAAAAAACACAGTTCGTCTAGAATTAATGAAATTCCACATGCCATTTTCACGTCAGTCTTTTTTCAATTTGCAGGGCAAAAACGCGTTAACCCAAACACCCATCAATTCCTACAGCTCTTCTCGTTAACTTTTCTCCTGATCTCATCTGATAACGCCAAACACACACTATATCACTGACTTTGTTCATACATTGCCGTGCTTACAGCGAAAGTCACATCATAGCTCAGCTAAAGGCATTATTACGAAACATTATTAGCTTTAATATTCCCTTAGTGGAATTGCATTCGATGGTGAATGTTGATAGACACCGAAACAACACACGTTACTCGTCAACAACGAACAGGGTGAAGTGGCTTTTTGAGTTCCTCTTTGATGATTCCCTTTAATGGCACGTTGCTTTACGACTCTCACATAAAATAAAAGGGTTTACTCAAGAACACACTTTTCGCACGTATCACTTACTCCACGTTCATCTTTCATACTTACAGCTCACCTCACACTCACGGCCCTTCCTCTGTATATTCCCTCACGTGTGTCCTCAAGTGTCACTCAAGAACAGGTCATCTGAAATTCAAATCCACTAATGCAAAATACCAGAAAGGACTTTACCTTGCAATATATAGATAACCTGTAGTCTCGTATTTTCACTCATGACCAAATTGAGGGCACCAAGTGCATAATAAAATCCTAAATACTGTTTGCCCATCATTTCCCCTTGGAACGAGGATGATTATTCAACGCGGCGCAATCTAAAAATAAGAGTTTGGAGTAGTGGGCACACTAATTGTCAAAAAACTAACTCGAAACCCGATCCAAAAAACTCGACTTGCAAACAAATATAACAAGGAGTTAAAAAAGCTATGAAACAGTGTTGAACACAAACTGCACACGTAGAAATTTTATCTTTGCACTCCAAGAAACGCTTTTAATTGTCTCCTTGTACCAAACAAGGATTGTCTTTCTCTCTCTAGCCTTTTATCTGCTACTCGATCTCAAATCCTTTCTATTGGTTTCTTGACTTCCCAAGTCCCTGTAATCGGTATTGTGAACCAACGATACAAAAAAATCAACGTTAGATAGACCCGTAATTACATTATCACCACTCTATCCCACTCCATACACAGTTTGGGCAAGACACGATTATCACGCACCTTTCCTTCAAGTGAATGCACACACTGCTCTGCTTTCACCTCGTAAACCACAAAACCATTTCTCTGAGTAAAAGAACCTCTTCTCTCTCACTTTCTTCCCTACCCAGCAATCATCGGGGAAACTCAAGCACCAATCACACTATCATCTCTTGGAGGAAAAAGTCTTTTAGAATCAAAAGCTCCCCAGAAATCAACCATCACTTTCCTATCTTCTTATGGCACTCCCTCCCACCCATCTAAACTCACGTAAAGATCGAGAGAAAGAAACTTCCTTCCGCATAGCCTATGCAATTTCTGGTGTGAAAAAGAAATCAAGAAATCGGAGGCACAAAAAGAAATCAATCTTCTTCCTTCCTCTGAATTCAGATGGGCGAGTCTTGGCGTATAAAATGTGACACTTTGAGCACCAGCCTCGAATCCATCTTCACCTTCCTCCCCAAGACAAATGTTCTGGTGACAGTGGAAACCCCAAAGGTACTGTGAGGAATAAAGATGAAGACAACGATGATGACTAGACCATGATTCAAGTGAAATTGTCGTGTCATCACACTCATAATAATGTAGAAAGACTCTCTCACACTCCTCCATCATTCATCAATACTTTCCTTAATAATAACCCGTGTCTTTCTCTGTCCCTATGTTAAACGACGTCTCTTTGATGCACCTGTCACACTCCAACACTCTAATTGACGTGTACCCATTACTCCGTCGTCGTCCAAAATTATCCCTTGCATCAGCTGTTCCTCCATTCGGATGATTCCAACTCCAACAGGCGACTCTCACAACTCACTACTTCTGTCTGTGAGACTCCCTCAATGCGGTCTTTAAATGGATTCAATGAAGTCCATGCCAATTGGAAAGTACCAAAAGTAAAAGTAGCATGGCTACACAGACAGACTAAATTGACACGAACTTTTTCCCAAAGCACTTTACTCTTTTGCTTTGTCATCCACTCTTGACGGTCCACCTACACAGTAGTATTCTATGTGTATACCTTACAAGTATTAGTTGAGAAGATAGGATTTCAAATGATGAAGAAGAGAGACCTGTCGATGAAATGAAAAAAGGTAGAAAGACGTTCTTTTCAGTGAAAGTGATTCTTATTTGAGAAAGGAGTAAGATGAAAGTTGGTAGGTTTGGTCGTGCATTCGTGCAATGCTTTGTGGTAGTTCTCTGGAGGATGATGATGGTAGAGTGAAGGTTGTGTTGGTGGTGGTAGTGAAAGTGAACGGTATCATTTCTTCCCCTTCACATCCCTACTTTCACGTATGAAGAACGTAGTCTCCAGCGGATATGAGATTTCGGTGTAAGTTTGATGGAGAAAGTCTATTGTAAAGGTATTGGTGGTGTGGAGTTAAAAGGGACTTTTATTATTGGTGTCGTATCGTCTCTTCATTCTCGAGGTAGTCAGTGGTTCTCTATACTTGTACCCGTTTCATATTGTATGCGAAAAACCCCAAGAAAAGTACAAACTACCCAAGCTATTACTCCCTACACATGCTTACCTCTTTTACAACGGATTTACAAAAAGGTAGCCGTGTGTAATGGCAAAGATACGTCGTAGATTATTCCTCAGATAAAGTGAACACCACTAACACCACCATAGTAAATGGACAAGCTTTACAGTACTAAAACGAAACACTTTCTCTCAATCTGTAATCTCTGCATGCGTTCTTCAAACCAACCTATATACCTATACACTAAGGTAACTAGGACCCTATACACCTACCTTTAAGAATTTCCCTTAAGATACAAAGTGAGAACTACTCTACGCGTGTTCTTATCGATCTTTAAAGTGTCTGACTACTCACTTCCTCCTTCGCAGAATGTAAAATGAGAATGTGATCAGCTACCCAAATTGCCTAATGGGAAGAGTTTTAAGCTTAGCATTCTTCCTAGGATGACTAAGTGAGTACAGTAACACTACGTCCACATGCTCCTCTTGACTTTTGTCTTCGAATGTTTAAAAAATGACACCGTAACAGTGAAACTTCTTATTCATACTTTAATCAGAGTTAATTTGAGTGTAAAAAGACCCTCTCCTACCAGGAAGACATTCATTCTCACCCTACTCACGCACTCACGCATCCCTTCTAAATTGTAAATCACTCGGGACTTCATTATTTTACTCATGTATTGCACTACTATACCCTCCTCGAGCTTAATGAGAGGCTCAGCAGCTAAACTTCTGCTTCATTTCCGATTTCCTAAATGGAATCGTCTCCTAAAATGAAAAAAATCCGTCATCTTCAATTTCACTGTAGTCAGTTTGTCAGTTGCACGAGAGACCAGGAGCAATGTTAAGCCATCATCATCTCCTTAGTCATCTCCGTATCTTTCACATACACACACACGTCGTGAAATAGATTCATGTAAAACTACTCTCTCTCTCTTCCATATCCAATTTCATACCCTTTCTCCATTTCACTCATTCCCGTGTAATACATCGAGACAGCCTTACGAGGAATGTCAGAGCATTTTTCTTCTTTTCCATCCACTCCCACTGTAATAGTGATACATGGAGTATTTAACAACTTCTCTCGTGTCTCCTTCTCCAAGACGCTTCTGTGCCGTATGAATGAAGAAACTCTGCCAACACGGGTGGAAAATGTGTCTCCAAGTGTCCTCTCCACCCGCATCTCTTTCCAATTCCAAATTATACGTCAAATTACCAAGACTCGGAGCTTAAAGCATTTCATACTCTCTCCACTCTCTCAACTTCCAACTCTAAGTATCTTTACATTCAGTCTAACTATGCAAGTACATAAGTTCTCTTTCCGCATTCTTTGCCTTAAGACACAGGGAAAGTACGGGAAACATAACAAACAAAGTCTGCAAAAGGTCTTCCCAAAGATTCTTTAAGTTTTTTCATAGAATTCCTTACATTTTGTCGGAAGATGTTCCAATACACGAGCAGAACGATATATGAAGCAATTTAAGACCTCACTCCACTTCCCTCACATTCCATTCTGACTAATGGACTTTCCAACGGTCTATAATTAAAGTCCCGTGGGAACACTCCATCCTCCGTCCGCTTTCTCCTCTGATGATGCCGCTATGTAATAAAACTTTTTCAACTTTTATTCCATCTCCAAAGGGAAACAGGTTGAACTTGAAGGCCACAGAGAGAGAAGGAGATGATGCTTCCGTTCCAACAAGTCGTCTCCTGTACTTCCAATAATATCTTCCAACCTTTCTCTCAATCTCCAACAGCCTAGGGGAAAAATAAACTGAGTGCAAGTCACAATCCCCTCAAGCCCTGTGGGGATACATTCTCCGTACAAAATTGCCCCTTGTCCGAACATTATTTAATTTCTAAGAACCAAATGGGAAAACATTTCTCTGTAATGATGAGAACAAGAATCAAACGGTGTAATAACAGTATCATCTTCATCATCACCAGGATTGCCTCGTCTCTCTCACCTAACACGATTGAATGATCATTACACATATCCCTCTAAGGTAAACTTGGTGGTGATTGTCCCTCACAAACCCCAACAAAAAAGAAAGGGGCACCGTGTCAGACTTTCTCTATTCAACCTTATGGCGATTCTCCTCAGTGCCTTAGTTCTCAAGACATCATTATCTCGTACAAAGTACACACACACACTTCTTGCCTTTATTTTCCCATAGTCGGAAAAACATCATCGCTCTTGTGTCAATATTTGCTCTAGCGACCTTTACACTCACAACTTCCGTTCATTTCTAACCTATCATTACTGAGAACATCACGAAAATAGGGTGTACTCTCTCTCACCCACCCAGAAGTGTCGTTAGTGTATATAGAACACTATGAATATTTGCTCGATAGGATAACAACGCCCTTGTTCAACGAACTAATAGCTAACTCGATTTTACGTTCCTCTCACCTGGACATATGTGTATAGTGCAGTATAACAACACACTAAGCCATATTTAATTTGATGCGTGAGTGATGGATTGTATATTATCTCACGCGAACATTCATCCATCCATGATGCATGGAATATTATCTGTTCAAAGATTCCATACCCCCAAGTTTGTCCCTATGTACACTGGTAATTTCATTTCATCTCAGCAAAAGAGCCTTTTCGCAGAATTCTTTTGAATAACGGGGGATTTTGTCTCGTTTATGATCCTATATACTAGGCAATTTGTCATGTAGGCACAACAGTTGTTACAATAGTACTTCGTTTATATCACTCGATTGTTGCAATCTTGGAAGTATTCGTGAAGCAAAAACGAATCTAATCCAGCATTCCTTGCGTAAATGGAATAGCCCAGGATACGAATGATTTTATGATGCGATGCACAACCATCACCATTTGGGAAGGACTGTTGTGTATGTGTCTGTCAGAAAGTAGAAGAGATGATGATATTGTTGTGCATGAGAGATGAAGAACGGAGAAATATGTCTCTCCAGAGGGAAGATAGACGTGTGTTTTGTTCCTAGCATTGTAATAATGGATGTTTGTACGTTTATACGTATGGTGATGTGATACGGCCAGGGAAGAGAAATGTACGCAGATCATTCGAGCAATTGACCTCAATCTCTGGGCTTCTTTCTTTCCCTCTCTGTGACTTTCTCCAGTGTACATGCAGATCACCACCACTACCACCACCAACCACACTAGTGGCCTAGTCTCCCTTCTCTCCTGTCTCTTTCGGGAATTTAACTGAATGAAATATGACTCATTAAATTCAAATTAAGCCAAACTCTCTCCATTAAGCTGTATTCTATTACCTAAATTGTAATGGCTTTGTCTCTACCTACACTTTACCTAAGGACGTGTGGTTAAGTTGTAGGTGGATCTTATGCCGCCATGTTACTTATACTACCCACTCCGTTTCAATCTGCACTTTCCCTAACTAAGATCGTCTTTATAGCCGATTCAAAAACTTCTTCATGAACCTTATTTCCCTAGGCGTGTCTATATGTATGTGTCAGGGTTGTTGTAATTATTATTATGTCTAGCAGCAACACTGGCATTTATTACAGCCTGTAAGACAACAACGCTTTCTTTTCCATACTTTCTCCAAACTTTCTCTGCACTTAAAGTCACCTAATTATCTCACAAGATTCACCCAATGATTCATTCCGTTTGTACTCAACTTTCCATAAAAGTTAAATATTCTCTCCATCAACCGGATGTCAGCCAGTTGCTTCCATTATTGTAAAGAAATTCAATTATGCATCATCATAACTTTATGCTGAATGACAGCGAGACAGACTGTGAATGAAGCATCTGACGTCAAGTATCTTTTTATAAGTGCATTTTTCTCCTCCGGGAACAACTCTCTCGTTGTTTAGCTTACTTTGCTAGGAACACAACTTACTCCTTAGTATATTTATGGCTCTCATGTATGTGAATTCTAATGGGAGAAACTTCTCCAACTATCCACTCACCCGAACGAGCCCAAAAATTTTGCACAGCGTTGCAAAAAGTACCGACGATGTGGTGGTTCACACTTAGAATAGAGAAACAAAAGTATCTCCCACCATCTCTCAACTCACATATTGTTCGGGTGAAAGCTTCCACACACAACGAGACTGGCTAATTGTTTCGGGAATTATTTCCCTTAATAATTTTACATTTTCCCGTTTCATTTCATTTCACACTCACTTACTGAAATGTTCTAAACTCTCCAACTTATCTGTGTCGTACTCCACTGTGACTCAGGGACTTGGAACTTTGTTCTCTTCAATACAATAAAAGCATATGAATGTACTCGGGCGTAATTAATACTTCAGAAAGAATTATTATTACACCCGGTCTCCCCGTCTCTCATTTCAAATCAATGGTGGTCCTTTATTCAATTGATGTGGAAGTACAAATAATAAGGAAGCCCTGTACAATTTACAATTCATAATAATCACAGAGAAACGCTGTAAACATATTACACAACTTTTCCACTTCTTTTCTAGACATATTATCTTGTGCAATCATAACTAATATCAGGAGCATTTCACTTTTGTTGCTGGAAGTTTGATTTCTGAAGAGCAAGAGGCAATTTGTTTGGTCTACATTTGTAATGAATGACACACACACCTCTGTGGCGAGATGTCTTTATTCATTAAACCCCAATGCAATTCACCAAAGCTTTGTAATTAATAATCGTTCTTTCTCTAACAAGAATAAATATGATTAAAGACACAGCTGGCATTAATTTCCGATTGTGCAGAGGCAACTAAACCATGCCTCTTTGTGACATTCATTATTATTTCTCATAGCATATTAGTAAGGGATATTAGTATGCTTCAGTTCAGAACAGGAAGCTCTGCTTTCTATTATACGTCCCTAGTCCCTATATATCAACTCCTGCCATACCTTTCTTGTGAGCACAACTCCTTAGTGGTTTCGGAATGGAAAGGAAAGCTTAGAGTGATGGTAACATCGGTCTTCCATTTGTATCCGCACTCCACGAATACAAGGTGCCTACGGTAGTATCCATTTGAATGGGAAGGCTGGAACAAGCGGTCGTAGTATTGCTGATAGTCAAAGGAATTCAGACTGAAGTCCTTCACTTCGGAGTGAAATCACCCATCCAAGTTGGGTGAGCCTTGGAGCCTTGGAAAGTTGATTGGATGGTGAAAGTGGCAGAAGAGTGTGAATAGAACGTGGTTGAGGCAACTCCTTCGGTGTTACTCCTGCGGTTTCCTTGTTTTGTCACAGATTTCTGCACTAATAAGTGGCTATCAGGGCCGTCCCTTCCTTTCATATCTGCTTCTACACCAACTACCATTGTCCCTATCTTTTATTCTCACTTCTTTCCTAAAATCACAGGGAATTTGGATAATTTGAAACGCCTAAAATAGATCGGTCGCAACCTTATTAACTAGAATACTCCAACAGTGTTTGGCATATTCATACCGGCCCTTGAATTAAAATTAGTCCTTTCATGTGCACCTGATTTAACCGTTTCCTTACTGCCTAAGGGTCTGAGTCGATGAGTTACAGAATCACACTTTCTTCCATCCCTACTGCCCTCATTCCCCACCTACCAGCCTTTCTACGAAGGGTGGGACACTTAACCACTCGGTGTTTTACATAAACTTTCAATTCCTTTCTCTAAAAGGAATCTCGTGTTTCCACTGTGGTGCTATCTGATGAAGAAAGCGTATCGAAATCGAATTCAAAGGAACCTTTCTCCCTCCCACTCAACGGCAATCTCCTTGAAATTGAGTAATTGAGGAAGGCAGCCAACCTGTAAATTACTAGAGGTTATGTACCTTACAAGGAACAAGACGAGCTACAGTACAGACTTAAGTAGGGAACGCATTATTCATGGCCTTTTGCGGAAAATCGGTTGCTTGTGCAAATATTACCCAAATGAGTTGTGCAATCAGCATGAACCATTTTACTTTGTAGTGGGCTTATGCTCACCCACCACCGTAGCACTTTTTGCCTTTGAGAAATCGAAAATGTGTGAATTTAGTAGACTTCACAACTGTATAATTGAAATCTTCTAAGCATTCCAATCCACATATACAAACCCTACCACCTCCAGTGGCCTGTGAAAGACAGGCGATGTGAATGGATGTGATAATAATCACCCGGAGGAAATGGCACACATCACCACTCACCACTAGTAAATTTAAAGCGCTAAATGGAAGAGAAAGCAGGATAAAAGCTCTTTTGTGCCCCATTTTCAATACAAATCGTATCTTTTTGCAAATCAAATCTTCACAGGACTTGATACAAGTCTTTCTCGGTTTGCCTGAGCCTGCCTTCGTAAAATTAAGGTTAAACAAGCCAGACAGGGTTGGAGTCAACAGAGTTACTGATGTTTCGTACGGTTAGACAAAAGCAAAACCTTGAACAGTTTGTTTAAGAAAAGTAATATTATGAGTAAAAGATTTGCCCTCATACGAATGGCCATGGCACACCGTATGTTTCACAATCCCATTCACTCACAGAAAACTTGAGACATTTCGCAAGCAACGGCTGACATCCGCCAGTCAACTAGTACGAATGTCTTGAGGCTAAGGAAGAATGAATGATCTCTCACGTCGTTGTTGAATGGGGGTGAATTTCTACGTCTTTCATCTCCGTTAAGAAACCTTCCGTACGCAAGTAAAGCTAAACTGTGAGGCACTCAGCTTTGAAAACCGAAATCTCCAAATATATTGGGATTTATTTGCTGATAGGATGCGAAAGTTTGGGGAAAGTGAGAGGGACTCCAGGAGACTCCAGCGAGTCTTCCAACTTTCTTGATTGGTGTGAATACAACTTTCTCTTGAAATTGCAACCACAAATGTACAGAAGCTTACATAAAGTTAAGAATATGTGTGTACCTCCATGTCTATTCCTTAAAGGAGACTATTAATGGCATTCACTGGATACTACTGGGAGTTCTTGTGAGTGGAGATTTCACAAATTCATCAACAAACTATCTTACTCTTGCTCCCATCGATTTTGCACTCAAGAAACGTAGTCCTTGAAGAATCCAAATGATGAATGATCTCCCAATGAACTCCAAAACTTTCTTCCTCCGACGAAGAAGTTGTTAATAATTATTATTCCGGGTTCAATTAACCTTTGATTTTACCCTGCATGCACAGTCATTCGAGCTCTCAAGTCGTGTATGCTTTTGGCACACTCATTAACTGAAAAGTCCAGGTTGGTGAAGAATTTATACCTAAGTAAAATCAATTGATCCTTCAACTTCTCCTCCAAGTCATATCATTTCAATTATTCTCATGACGCTAATCCAATTTCTCCAAAACTTTCGCAATTACCGATTCTGCTACAGCTTTCACCTTAAGGATTACATTATCAATTTCTGAGTCGAATTACGAAGAGTAATTATTTTTAATTAGAACCATAACACTAACAGGGTTTAACAAAGTGAGTAAACCATTTCGCCATCTCTTAAGAAATTATTTGTACAACTCAAGACGCTTACATCATAAAATAATCCCGAACTAAGCCTTAAGCAACCCCATAACCCCATAATCCGTCTGTGTCGCTGTTATTACTTCATCGCTAATTTTCTTTGTATCTTTCAGGTTTCAACGGGAACTGGAGTTGCATCATATTTTGTCAATTTAGTCATCGCTGTCCCAGAAGCGTTTATTTTGGGAAATGGTGAATACCACGTTGAGCAAGGAAGTAACATCAATCTAGTGTGTATCATCGAGAAGGTAAAAACACCCACTGTAATATCTTAAAGATCCTTAAGTAGATTCACACTCGACTGGAATAGCGTGTGAAGTGAGTTTCGTGTGATGTATAAAAGTACGCGTGGAAAGAACAAAAGATTCGTATCATTCGTAGTCTTCCATTATTTTGAAGTCTTCATCTACTTTCCTTCACGCAACTCAACTTTTCCAAGGAAAGTGACGGAAGAGTCTGTCTGAAGAGAAATGTGTCTAATCTTTAATTTATCAATTCATTTGTATTCTACCACCACCACCTTGATAATTAGCTCCTCACCCGACACGTTAAATATTAAGCCTGTAATAACCCTCATTTTCATCCCCTTCGGATCTCCTTCGCCAATGAAAAATTCAAGGGTAGTCTCTTCCCTCATCATCAAAGAATCCTTTGGGACCCCGTCCTTAATCCAACCGCAAGTGAAGTCTGATTAAGTCTAATAAATACTTCCCTGCAAACAATCCCATGGCCATGAATATTAATAATTTACAAGGAATTTCTGTTCCTTTCTCTATTTAGTTCCAAAAACGGATTTTAAATTTCCAGAGTTTAAGACACGTCAAGCGAGCTTAAGAAACATACCAGAGCAAGAGACCAGAATGCACAAAAGTAAGCTGTAAGGAAAGCTCAGGAAATGCGTGAAAGCAGTAAAAATAGTCATCTAACAATGCACCGTAAAGTATAAAGTGAAATGGAAGGAATAAAATGACTATACTGTAGTGTATTCTGCAAAAAGAACAACCAGGCAAATGCAGAAGCTGGGAATACCAGACATGTAAGAAGTAAACGGTGAAACTAATCCAAATCCCACAAGAGTCTTACTTCTTAGAGTTCCATTATTCCACTCATATCTTTGCTTTCCCTGAAATTGTTTAGCGTGTCCTGCCTTATCCCATTACTACGAGAAGAACAAATCCTGTGAATTTGATGATACAAAGTCTTCAGGGTCCTCTTCCTCTCTCTCTTTTGTTATGGTTTAATTTTGTTCTCAAGCAAAGTAACAAGAACAACAATCCTGAAAGCATCAAGTAGACACGTTGCGGAAGAAAGTAGCGTAAACCCTCTACAGATCAAAAATACCGTAGCTCACTTTACTCCCACCCAATTGACGCAGTCAAACCAGTCTATATATACTTTCCTATTGTCTTTTACCATTCGATTTCTTTGTGTACTACTATCATCGCTTAAACTTAATCTGCTTACCATTCTGTGTGTGTACCTTCACACTACCCCTTTTGCCACTTGTGAGATATTATTCCTAAGTAAGCAGAGCCTCCCCCAAGTTCACGTTCAATAACAAGGACTTTTCCTTTAATCCACCGTACCAAATCTCCCAAAGCAATCAAACTCATCTGTGCATTGTTGTACTCTTTCTACTACATTATGGATAGGCACACTGGGGCTTAGCTCACGCATTGCTCAACGTGTTTCTTGCGTACTGCACCACCAAACTTTTTTCAGGCAAACTTGTTAGCTCGAAGAGATCGGATTTAAGCTTCCTAGTAGGTCTACATAGAAAACACCCTGTACAGAATAGTCCATCGGACTTTCCTCAGAGTTGTCCCAAGATTACTTAAGTTCTCGCTCTCTCTCAACTCTGATCTCATTTGAGCCTGGAGAGATTCAAGAGTCGATACCACTTTCCCAGTGAGATCAGAACAAACAAATATTCCACTTGACTCTCTCTACTCCGTCTTTCTTAAGTAGATAATCACGAAGAGACAACAGATTTACGATAAAACTTTCTCCAGTGTTTTGACATTTCTTGTTCGACTTACCCCTGGAACATAAATTGTCCTGATGATACCCTACAAACGGAGTGGATGAGTGAAAAGCCTCTGTAATAATGTCTTTGCCAAATAAACGCCAAATTCGTATGCGTCCCTCCACGCTTTTTGCATACATTAACCCGTCTCCAGCTACGAATTAAGGGCGACACGAATCCATAATCCAATTCATCCTGTATATCTCAAGCACTCTTTTTAGCTACAAATCGATTTTTAACAACGAAGAGATCACGACCATCATCGTCATCATGAAGACGTCGAGCAAAAATGTCTCTCACGAACATCCTCTCATCCCAACATTATTGCTCTCACTCTCTCCCTCTTGCCTTTTTCCAAAAGAAAAGCTAACAAGTGATTTATTTAGGATGGATTTTTGTTTAGAATTTCTCTCTCCAGCTTTTTAGAATGATGTTGTTGGACACGATTTGAATTTTGATGCATCATTTGAATGAAAAAGAATAGAGATTTTCTCGAACTCAAGCATTCTGATGGAGAGAGAGAGGAGGAGGGAAGCTCTAAGAATGAAGAAAGGCAAAGAGGATTACGAATGACTGGCAAGAATACAAAACTACACAACTCCCTACTTCCCAACAATACTTTTGCATTGTTCTTGCCTCTTCCGTGTACTTTTACACTTCACCATCCTTCACTTTTACGATACTTACTGAAACGTAATAATCAAATTGTGTATAACTTTCAGAGTCCAAAGCCTCCAGAGTACATCTTCTGGTATCACAATGACCGCATGATCAATTACGGGAGTAGTAAGGAGCTGAGCATTCACACAGAACCCGGCACGGGAAAAACTCACTCAAGACTGATTATTAAGGGTGCTCAATTGACCGACTCGGGAAATTACACTTGCAAAGCAGCTAATGCCGATCCTGCGTCAATTATGGTTTACGTGTCCATGGGTAAGTAGTTCTTGTTGACCCTGTAGATCAAACCCCATACCATTATGGTTATAATATTATCTCAACAGCATCGGGACTTTTCACCGGGACAGGGACAGCAAACGGAGGGGGAGAGAAACCTGCAGCGATTCAGTCAGGACCCGCATCCTCACCTGCAGCCTCTTCCACAACTTCTACCGGAGTCTCCCATCCCACGCTACCTTCCTTCTTAATTACGTGCCTCTGTGGTTCCCTACTCGTCTCTTGGATTGCTGCCACCACCCCATCGGCTTCTCCACTTTCACTCATCTCTCTATTCACTCTATTCGTACAGTTGTACTGAATACCTTTCTACAAAACTACCTGAACTTTTCCTTTCTACATTCCCTCACTACTTTTACTTCCTCCGTGTTTGTGTGTACGACTCCCTTTCTGTTTCTATACCTGTCTATCACGTATGTGTATATAACAAAGAAAAAATTCCTTGAACGAGTCGTTTACTACCGGACCAAGTGATTTTTCCACGTGGGTAACTGTGTCAGTGTCACATTATTAAACTTCTAGCGAATAGCAAACTGCATACAGTTGGGTAAGATTGAACCCACCTGAGGATCTTTTCTTTCAAGGAATTTCCTTATCGTTATTTCTTTTGAATGGATGGACGAAACAAGTGGAATTCACTGCACAAAGAATGCTACACTAGCATCCTTTCAACCTTCATGGATGGACATTAACGCGTGTGTAATTTTCATTCTTCTCAAGGATGAAACGACAACTCGATGCTTATATATATTACGTACACACTTTCGCGTGTTTTGTAACTGCACAAAATAAGTATGAATGTTTTTGACGTGGTGTGACAGGTGTTTTCTCTGTTCCAAAGAGTTTAGAAATTCCTCCCACAACACGGATGAATGAAATAGAGAGTTACAAAGTGAATAGAAAACTATTTTTACAGAGTACCATTTCAAATCTCAGCGTGAAAGAATATTTCTCATAACATTATATTAAATGTATAGTCGATTCACCTGCAAACAACATAAATAAAAGGATCTTGAACCTTTGATGTCACATATTTACGGATAAACTTATCGATTTAGCAGTTGTAATATGTAATACGAACCAAATCTCTTTACATGTATCATAAAACAGCATGTGTAAGGTATAAATTGTAAATATTTCCATCTTTTACAACAATAAGATACGAGAACAGGTTAATCACGTGGACATTTAAAGGTAAACTGTAATAACATGTAAGTATGCATGCTTATTCTACGTAATCCGGCATGAATCAAGTGTGTTAAACAAGTAGGTAGGAACAATTTAGGAAGATTTTATTAACATAAGTTTAAATTACATAAGGTAATCCAACTATGAACTAATTAAAGTCCGTGTGCATAAGAACGTCGTGATAGTTCCCTTAGCGTATTTTGAAATCATATAATAGGCTATTGACGTAATGTATAAGTTAACTGTACCAGGGGTAAACCTGACTTAAAGTTTCACATAAAAGTAAGCGAAAGAATTCACTTGAACATATTGAAATTAACTAGTTACTCTTTGTATCGCTGTTGTGACAAGATTTATGTGTTCCCCAATACCTACGCACTTAATTAAATGTGTATAAACGTTATTATACATCCTTACTATACTCCCTATAATGAACAAACCGAGATGATAATACCTCACCAACAATGTAATTAATTTTCCTTATTATTTCGTACAGTGTATTAAAGGGTATAAAAATAAGTAATGGATCTTAAAGGATTAAACATCTTTGCTGTGTTATTTATTCTTCCTTGGGACAAGAGAAAGCAACTTTTCCAAATAAACTGCGAAATTACTCGCCAACAATACCTCAAGTGTGAGTTCTGTTTCTTTATTTGCATGAAGGCTTATTATAAGCTCTCCCTTAAATTT